>CABHPR010145773.1:0-24792 GCA_902168415.1 Peromyscus melanophrys | reverse complement strand
TGTGTGTGTGTGTGTGTGTGTGTGTGTGTGTGTGTGTGTGTGTGTGTATTCCTTTTAGTTTTTATAGAAACAAGAGCTTCATTTTGTGTTTACATGTAGTATTTGGCCAAATTGCCTAATGACGACATGAACATTATAGAATCAAAATGGAGTGGCATGTGTCAAACCCTAGCCATCAATCAACCCATCCAGGAAGTTCTGAAGATGATCTTACATAACAAAGTCTGTCAGAACTACAGTCTTGTACAAAGGCTACCTTACACAGAGGTATTTCTTCAATGACATATAACCAACAACTGCCTGTTAATGTTGGACTAATGCCAGCCTTTTACTGAACCTTGTAGCCAAGGATTATTTCAAATGATTTGTGTGATCCTTCTTATGTTGCCTTAAGAAAACTTCCTCTTGCCTCCTCCTCGAGTGTTGAATGTGCTCACAGTTTGTTCCAACATGAGTAATCTCATTGCAATCCTGTTTCCACATAATTGGATGTCTCTGTCTCTCTCTGTGTCTCTGTCTCTGTCCATCTCTCTTTCTCTGTTATGTGTATATGTGTGTAGTATGTGTCTGTCTGACTGTATGTCTGTTTCTGTGTATGTGTGTCTGTCTGTCTATCTGTGTGTCTGTCTGTGTATCTATGTGTTTGTCTGTCTCCTATTTAGTTTGACAATGACAGCCAATGCAGCTAACATATATAAGAGCGGCCTGGGAAACAACTGGGTCTTGGAAGATTTATTAGAAAGCCAGCCTTACACCTCTAGTTATGAGTCACCCTGAGTCTTCAGGAAACACAGGGTGCTGGCTCATCCAGCAAAGGAGGTTATAGGAAGAGACTCCCACTAAGCTCTCCTTGACGGTGTGCACAGGACAGAGCAGCTTTCCCAGTGCTGACCAGCTGGGCAGGTGGGAGTTATGAGACCCTTGAGTTGCTGGCTCTGTGCTTCGGCTGCTGAAGAAGAACATTGACCTCGTCCCCCGGGGCTTCAGCTACTGCTGGGATGACCCACCAGTGCCACCAACATCCTGGGACTATCCTGTTTCCCATTCTCTGCTTCTTCAGGGCACCTAGTATCCCGATTTTCTAAAAAGCAGAAACTTTATTTATAAAGTCTAAAGCCAGATTTTTCCTTATTAGTCTGGTGGCAGCTAACTGCTAACTTTCTGTTGCAACTGGCACTATTTTATCATCATTTTAAATGACTGCCTAGAATCTCAATGCATAAAACCTTTTCTCCATTATTTCACTTTTCACTCCAGTCGTCCTCCTCCCCCCCCCTCCCTGTATCAATACCATTGTTGTTATTCAACACTTCTCTGAAAATTATGGCCAATCCAGTAAGGTATAATCCCAGAAGAGAAGTAGAAATTAGCATTTGACACGGCTGTGATGTAAGTGACCAAGCTGAACTATGAGAATTAAACAAGAATGGCAGATTATACAACATATATTTGTATATATGTGGACACATTTAAATGTTAGGTTATAACACATATTTTTAGTATGTGGCAAAATGATCATCTAAAATATTATATAAAGAGCAATAGAATTGGGGCTGGAGAGATGGCTCAGTGGTTAAGAGTAACAAAATTATACCTACGTAAGGTGTAGCTGAACTGAACACATGCCTCATAAGAATCAAAGTCTTCACAAAGAGGCAGAAAAAGATTTGTATTTTATGATAATGCATGCTATCATTTTTAGTACCACGACATGCAGCCTTTCCATGGGATCATTTTCTGGAGGTTTGAAGACAACTTTAAAACTGGTCTGAGAAAGTCAGCGGGAGTGGCAGACTCCAAAGCACCGGCCCCGACACTGTGTGCAAGGTATGGATGCGGTCCTGGCGACACAGGGCAGCGGCAGGTGAGTGGCAAAGGACAAAACGTTCCGGACAGAGGCAGGAGTGTAGAACAATGGAGAATGTGGTTAAAGACAGCTCCGAGAACCAGGACAAAAGCAAATGAGCAGACTCCAGCTTTGGTTCCGTTGTCCCACTGGGCCCCTCCGAGGTCACTCTCTTGTTCCCTGGAGAACAAGTGATCAGCACCTTGGTCTTTGCCTCCTGAACTGTTCAGATTCAACCCCGAACCTGCCAGCTAGGAGGCAGGTGACCCTGGATGGATTGCTCAGTATGGCTGTTTCCATGTTTCTATATTTTATGAAATAAAACATTTTTTTTTTTTTGGTTTTTAGAGACAGGGTTTCTCTGTGTAGTTTTGGTACCTGTCCCAGATCTCGCTCTGTAGACCAGGATGGCCTCGAACTCACAGAGATCCGCCTGCCTGTGCCTCCCGAGTGCTGGGATTAAAGGCGTGCGTCACCACCGCCCAGCCTGAAATAAAACATCTAACTTCTAATTCACCTTGCTAGGTCCAAACTTAACAACTGCCAAGGGAGTAAAAAGGCTGACACCTGCAAAGCATTTCTGTCATTTCCTGGACCCAGGAAGAATTGTGTAAGAAGTGATCATTACCTCCTGTCATCTTTTTACGTAGTCTAATGTAGCCCAGGTTGGCCTCAGATTCACATATGGAGCTGAGAAAGAGAATACACCCTTGCTAATCCTCCTGCCTCCACCTCCCAAGTGTTAAGATTATAAGCGTGCACCACCACACATGGCCTGTTGTGGTTTTTCTTGAGAAGAGAGAAGAAGAAGAAAGCACAGGCTTCATCTTAAAGGAGCCACCCCTTTCCTTCTATGACGTCATAGGCCTAAGGTGCTCAGGGACAAGCGGAGCTACTTCGTATGTTACTTGCCCCTGCATATTTTCAAAGATGTCAGTCTCTTTATGAATTTATCCTAACAGTTGCAGCTGGCCCGTGTGACTGACAGGTGGGTGCAGCACACTGTTAGCAGGAGGGACTGCGTGGACTCTTCCTGTCTTGTGTTGTCTCTGACCTCCCTATGTTCCACATTAGAATAAGTTCACTGTCTAAAAATGTGTGTCAACATGATGCCAGCCGCAAAGACTCAGAGGATCCAGGAGTTTGGAGGTTAGAGAAATTTGCCAGGTGTGAGCCCCCACCACTTCCATCCCTCCCTCCCTCCCTTCCTTCATCCAGAGATGACCTTGAACATCTGGACCTTCTGCCTCCACTTTCCAAGTGCTGGGGGTTTAGGTCTGTGCAACCATGCCTGGTTTATGTGGCATGGGAATCAAACTCGGGGCTTTGTTAACATGAGGCAAGCACATTGCCAACTAAGCCACACACACCTTCAGTGCGCTTCCTTTTTTAAACTAAAAACTTTAAAGGGGGCTTAAGAGAGGACTCAGAGGTTAAGGGCACTCACTGCTGTTGCAGAGGGGACCAGAGTCCAGTCCCCAGACCCCAAGTCAGGCGGCTCACAACTGCCCGTAACTTGAGCTGTAATGATTATGACGCATCTGACCTCCATAGGCACTTAAACTCACATGCTCATATGCACACACACACACACACACACACACACACACACACACTCACAAACACACACAAATAATAAAAAAAATTTAAGGAAATTGATACACCATATAGCTGTCTAGATTTTAAACCATGAAAGACACAATCGCAATAGAATTCCTCTACAGGATGCTGGGACAGGATATCTCAGGGAACATGGCCACAGGCAGGCAGGCCTGACACTGAAATTGTAATTGAAGGCTTACATCTGATCCACAAGTGAGGAGCAGAGAGAAAGAGAGAGAGAGCTATTTGGAAATAGTGTGACTTTTCAAACCTCAAAGTCCACACCCAGTGAAACACCTCCTCCAACAAGGCCACACCTTCTAATCCTTCCCAAACAGTTCCACCAACTTTGGAGCAGATATTCAAATATATGAGCCTATGGGGGCCATTCTTATTCAAACCACCACTCCTAAACTGGCTGGCCAGTGAGCCCCAGGGATCCACCAATCTCTGTCTCCCCAGCATTGGGATCACAAGAGTGTGTCATTGTCTTAGTTAGGTTTTATTTGCAGTGATAAACACCATGACCAAAAGCTACTAGGGGGAATGCATTAGTTCATCTCCCACTGCTTTAATGCAGTCGGCAAGGCTGAGTAATGCATGAAGAAAGGAGGTTTGTTTGGGTCTCAGTGTAAAAGAAAGAAATCACAGTTTTTGCCTCAAAGGGGACAAGAGATAGTTTATGCTGGAGCCAAATATAAGTGACCATGGCCCAGGGACACAGGTTCAGGTTGACCTAAAATCCATGTTCTTACGTGGTAACAGTTGGTATAGTAATAGAACAAAGAAATTCATAATCAAGACACTAGTTAAAGATATTTATGGGTACACTACATAGGCAGGTTCCAGAAAAATTGAGGAGACCTCTGTCATAGGCCTCAGGTACCACCTGATGGAATTCTTAGCTTTGGGTTGGTAGAAGCTGGAGGGTCTATTAAGTCTCCCCAAAGGTTCATGCGGTAGTCACAAGGATGTTAAGTCAAGAGGTGCATGGTGGAAATGGCTGTTTGGGGGACAATGACAGCCCAAGATAAATTGTAACTGGGCTCTGGACCTGGAACATTACAGCCTCTCCACAATCACTGATGCTTTCATCAGTCAATCAACCTTGTAGATGCTGGTTTCTTTCCGAGAACTTTAGTTCCCATAGTGCTGGAGGGCCCAGAGTATGGCACTGACATCTGCTGACTTTGCTGAGGCTCCTGATGACATCATGTCTTGGGGGATGGTGCCAGGACCGGAGCCAGTGAGATGGGGTCATGTGGTGAGACAGGAAGTCAGGGAGCTGCAGGGTTGGTGTGGAGTCTTGTTCATCTTAAGAATTCTCTCTGGTCACAGGCAATCTCTTCTGAGATCTGCATCCTCTGCAGTCTCTTCTGGCTCCACCTCTTAAAATGCCGCCTCCTCTTAAGACTGACACATTAGAGGCAGAGTTTCCAACACAGAAACCTTTGGGGAAGGACATGCTTCAACCATGTTCAAACCACAGCATGGAAGAATGGTTGCAGGTAGTATCTGCAGGTAACAGCCAGTGAGAGACACAATCTTGTACTCCATGTTGATACCTTGTTAACATGGGGAGTCGCTAAGAGCTTTTCTGGAACCCCTAAGGTACCTCAAGAAAAGTCAGTCCTCAGGGCACCATATGGAGGGTGCCCAGTCTCCAGTGAACACAGGACACAGAGCCCTGACTGTCCCCAAGTCACATCAGCATTGTAAGTCACTGGGGGTGCAGGAAGGCAATGGAAATGTCTAACCACTGTGAAGGGCTTCCCTTCTCCTTAACCTCATCATCCCTGGTTATACAGAAGCAAACGTCTTGGTCCACTGTGAGCCTCAGGTCAGTGATGAAGGTGGCCCTACAGGAGATACAGGAGATGGGTTGTTCAGTAAAGGGCAGCCAGTGGGCAGAGCAGCAGGAAACTTCTCTAGTCTCGTTTAAATATTTGTGTCTGCTGTAGACAATGTAAGAACCCAAAGGCAGCTTTTCAGTGATCCCAGAGAACCTGCAAATTACAGGATGTGGTTATATTACAATGAATTACAGTGATTAAAAAAAATTACAAAAATTTTCTGCTATTTCTTTTTTCCCCCAATTTCTTTTTTGGCAACTGGAGAAATGGCTCAACCATTAAAAGCATCGGCTGCTCTTCCAGACAAGTCCCAGTACCTACATGGTATCTCACAACCATCTGTAACTACAGTTCCAGAGAATCCAACACTCTTGGCTTCCATGGGTACTGCAGTACACATGGAGCATACCCATACATGTAGGCAAAGCACTAATATGCCATAAAATAAAAGTAAATACATATTTTTTAAAGTGTATTTTTGTTTCTGTGTATGTGTGTATGATACATGCAGATGTAAGCCCAAAAGCACTAGAAAAGGGCATTATATCCCTCAGGGCTGGAGTTATAGGTGGTGGTTGTGAGCTGCCTGATATGGATGCTGGGAAGAAATTCTGGCCCTCTGGAAAAACAGAAAGTGCTCTTAACCACTGAGCCAACCGTCCCCCCAGCCCATTGGCACACTATGTCTTAGTGTTAAAGGTAGGTGGTACAAATGGCGTGTGTGAAAAGTGTGTCTAACACTGGTGATTTAAAGAAACAGGGCATGGGAGCATGGAATCACTCCCAAGAAACAGGCAGTGGATTTTCTGCACATTCCTGCATTTCCCCCATGATTCTTTTGGCTTCTCATTTTCAGAATCTGTGGCTAAATCCTCCCCAGTGATATCTTCCTGGTGGTTCATCTCCCACACCCTCCTTTTACTCTGGACACACTTGTTGTTTTGTGGAGACACAGGCCAACCTCAGCACAGAGAGACTAGATGCTGCTCAACAGTCTCTGGGTCAGAACTGGCAGTGTGTGGCTGCTCTGCCTGCCCGGACTCTCTCATCACAGCCTCGACCTCAAAAGGTTGAGAGTGACCTTTCCTGAGTCCTTCCAAGTCCCAGCCCCAAGCATAATTAATAGGCATTCTGTTGTGGGAAACGGGAGACTCCCATTCTGTGGCCACCCTCCCTGGCATATCCAGGGTGTAGCTCCCTCTGCCTTGGCATGAGAGTCAGATACCAGCATCAACCACTGTGCCATCTGGAGCTCTACAGCCCAGCCCTAAAATGTCCTTTCTATCTCTACTTCATGTGGTTCAAGTTTCTGCAAATCTGGAAAGTCCAAGGACCTCCTGAAGGGAAAACATGGCCCTGGTGTTGGAAGAGCTGGGTCGCATCACAGCCGAGGCTCAGTTAGAATGGTGTATCTGTCTAGTCAATCGGGGAGCCGGACACATAAGTGTGCCCTGGTCAGAGCTACCCAGGGTGACAAAGGATATATTAGAGTTTCCTTCCTCTGCAGTCAGTTATAAAGGAACAGGTGACTTCCTGGCTTACCTTGAGTCTCTATTTTTCTCTTTTAATCCTTCTAGTCCTCAGAACACTGTGCCATCACCCCCACTTTAGAGATAAGGGAGTGAAGTCATGAAGAGCCAGTAGTACTGTCCTCATGGTACTACAACCGTGGACCTGGTACCAGTGGCCTCGAACAGGACAGAAATGCAAGGACCAGCTCCAGAGCCTGTTCGACCTCAGTCTTGCTGCTTTCTGATGGCTTCTCCAGGGACCAGGCCCTTTAAGGGTTCACACTTGCCTTCCCTAGGACTAATCACTGATCATCAAGTCCCTATGCTTCTCTCAGGACGTGGAGACAGTGACTATCCTTGATTTCTCGTTGACCTCATACACACATCAATCGAAGTCCTACAGATTTCCCTCCAGCTCTGCCTCAGGGCTGGATATGAAGCAGGAGGCATATGTCTCTGCTACCCATGTGTTCATGTGGGGAAGTGCCAGACCATCAGTCAGGTGGACCCTCTCTGCTGTCAGGAGGAATGGGGTCCTATGTCCCCAGGAGCTGACTGCCAAGGAGAATGAGTTAATGATCACCGGCTGCTGAGCTATCTCAGGTCCCTGTTGGGTAGGAAGGAATTAGGGAAACAGAATGAAAAAGGAGTCTGGGGTCTGTCTGGTTCCTAAGTCATCAAGGCAGAGAGCTAAGGGGGGGGGTTCTTCTGCTTTGTTGACACATGGTTGTGGAGACTTAGGTCAGGAGAGAGGAGGTAAATGTTATTTGATTTCGGGAGCTTTAAATGCGATAACATCAGCCCAGGGCCCGGAGTATCTGAAATAGCCCTTCAAGTTAACCTGTTTCCAGAAGCGAACTCTAGAAGAAAGTGTGTGAGGGACCAGAGAGATGGCTTAGTTGGTAAAAGCACTTGCCACCAGAGCTGGCAACCTCAATTCCATCCCTGGAACCCACATGGTGGGAGGAGAGAACCAACTTTGGCCAGTTGTACACACACACACACACACACACACACACACACACACACACACACAATCATTGTAAAAAAAATTTTAAGGGAAATTTCATGAGGGAGGCATTGTAGCCCTCCAGTGCCTGAAATCTCAGCAATTTCCAGAGCCTCAGAACTTCTCAAGGGCTGTGAGTGATCTGATTGTTGAATAAAAGGCCAGATCTTGCTAAATACAGTAGCTCAAGCCTGTAACTCCAGCACTTCAGAGGCTAAGGTAAGAGTTTGGGGCCAGCCAAGGCTGCAGAGTGTGATTCAGGCCAGTCTGGGTTGGAGTGAGACCCTGAAAAAAAATCTCATGGTTGTTTTTCCCAACCTATCTACCTCCCTCCCTTCTTCCCTCCCTCCCTCCTTCCCTCCCTCCCTCCCAGAGCCATCTCCTAGGGTATAAATGTGATCATAGCCACAGATGCTCAAGAGGAGCATGGCAGCCATGTCATTTTATTTTATTATTTTATTTTATTTTTTTTATTTTTATTTTATTTTATTTTATTTTTTTTTGGTTTTTCGAGACAGGGTTTCTCTGTGTAGCTTTGCGCCTTTCCTGGAACTCACTTGGTAGCCCAGGCTGGCCTCGAACTCACAGAGATCTGCCTGCCTCTGCCTCCCGAGTGCTGGGATTAAAGGTGTGCGCCACCACCGCCCGGCTTATTTTATTTTTTTGAAACAAGGACTCATATAGTCCAGTCCAGCCTCGAACTCCTGATCTTCCTGCCCCTACCTCCCGAGTGCTGAGATTTCTGCCTGGCTTGATTGGATTCTGAGACTCTTGGCAACTTTTTGCCTTGACATCTCTCCTGCCTTCACGCTGATGTTTGATAGATGTCCACATCACAGTGCTTCGACATGATGGCATAGTTCACATGTGGAACAATCCCAACTCCCGTGTAAACATTTGGGGCCATTTCATTGTTCCAACATTCAAAAAACAAAGGAGAAAAGCCACCTCACTGGCTGACTTCACGGTGATGGAAGCCCACATTGATCCTCTTACAATCAAAATAGCACATGGAGACTGTACTGTGAAGGGCCCCCTTCCTTCCATAGTTAATTGTTCTCTCATTTTGTCATGAACTTTATTGTTCCTTTGGAAGACTTGAAATGCTTGCAGAGCACACAATTTAGTTTCTGTCTACAGATGCAGAATCCAGCCGAATGGACCAATGTTTACTGGCAAACCAGAATTTAATAGATGTTTGTCTGCGTTCTCAGTAAGGCACAGGACCATGGCACAAGACCACCAATGCTTGTGGACAAGTGGCAGAGCAGTGGGAACAGCAAGATAATCCCAGACTCACAGCCACCAGACAGTTAAAACTCCCGCAGTGAAAGGGATCACCCCTCAACTGACTGTCCTCTCTCTTCCTGAGGGAGACATGTAGGTGTGATTGGGATGGGGTATGGGATGGGGGCAGGGTTCTGGTAGTGCTTGGCCAGGAAGCCCAGACACAGCAGGAGTAGCCTGAGGTCTTGCCTCCAACTCCAGGATCTTTATGTCACTCAGAGGATGATGCTGTCACTTCCCTGCTGCAGCCACACCATGCTAGGACACTCAGCAGAAATGAGAAATGCCAGCAGGACCTGGCCCCACCCACCTCTCCATCCTTCACTGTCTCTAGTCTTGCAGGTCTTCAAACCTGCCACCTTCTTCAGCTCGGGGTTTTTGCATCCTTCTGGGAACGTTCCATCACAGTGGATGCCATCCAAGAGCTGACAAGAAGTCCCCAAATGTACAAATGCCTCCATGGCCTCTGAACGGGCTCCTGAGTTTGAGCGTGCAGCAGAGGCTAGCTGACCAGTGACTACAGGGTTGTCGCTTGTTCTCCAGCCCAGTGACTCAGCCCAGAGTCCAGATCATCCCCAGGGGACTGCAAAGGTCCCGGTCACCATTCTTGGAAACTTTGTTCCTTCTTTATTTTTCAAGCCTCACCTGCGCACCATCTCCCTGGAGCGGCTTGCCCACTCCTTATCCCTGATAAGTACCCCCTTACCCTGTCTACTTGTCTCGTAACCTGTCACTCAACACCTCTCACTGTCTAAAGCCTTGTGTGGCTACTGCCACAGCAGAGACAGGCCACCCACAGGCTCAGGAGCCGTCCTTTCTGTGCAAAGCTCAGCTCTTATTTCTAGCTCATGCCACCTCTTTTGGACAACCAGCTTAACCCTTTCATACCTCCGTTTCCTCAAATACAAGATGGAGGCCCTAAGAGAAACTCCTGCTTTGAAGGTCATGGTGAATATTATGATGAGTAGTGCCTGTCGGGGTGGGGGTGGGGGGAGACTGCTCCAGAAACAAATGTTACTGCACCTCCGTCTAGGAGTTTGGAGGGTGCTCATCTCTCCTCCTAAGCCTGGACTCACATGCCTTCTCTCTGTCTAGTGTTTCCTCCCTGCAGCCACAGGGGTAAATGGACTAGAAAGTGCATACACTGCATCTCATTTCTCCAGTTTCTAGTGAGTAGCTGAACTCTGTTTTGTTGTTGTTGTTTTTCGAGACAGGCTTTCTCTGTGGAGCAGCCCTGGCTGCCCTGGAACTCACTTTGTAGACCAGGCTGGCCTTGAACTCACAGAGATCCACCTGGCTCTGCCTCCCTAGTGCTGGGATTAAAAGCATGTGACACCAAGCCCAGCTGAGTAGCTGAACTCTGACTCTCAGTTTCCACAACCCCACAATCCTCTCATGATTTCAGAGCAGTGGTTCTCAACCTGTGGGTCTCGACCCTTTTGACAAACCTCTGTCTCCAAAAACAAAAACAAAAACATTTACGTTATAGTCCATAACAGTAGCAGAATTACAGTTATGAAATGGTAACAAAAATAATTTTATGGTGTGAGGGTGGGGGTGGTCACCACAACGTGAGAAATTGTATTGAAGGGTCTCGGCATTAGGAAGGTTGGGAACCCCTGTTGTAGAGGGACCCAAATGAAGTGAGGGCTCCAGGGCTTTGAATTCTATGGCAGGATTTTACTCACGTATTCAAAGAGTCCTCACCGGGTGGGGTGGCAGGCGTGGGTGGGGCCTAGGGAAGCCATGCTGACTGTTGACTTGTGCAGGAGTTGATTTAACAGTGGATCCTGCAGGGTTCAGAACAAGGAGGCTTCCCTTTGCGGATGTCACTGCCCTCTACACCTGAAATCCATTGGTGTTTCAGCATCCTGGGGTGTTTTTGAAACTGCATAATTATAACCGAGGACATTGTTATTTATATCTCTCATGGAAACAGCCCATCATTCGACAATCCCAGTCTATTTCCATTTCTCTAGCAGGGAGGCCTTCTGAGTCCGAGATAAATCACTTTATAAAGTGAACTTTCTGAGAAACCGTGCCTATGAAATCTCAATAATATGGTCACCTAATCAAAACCTGCACAATGACAACATTGGTTGACATGCCAGCATGGATAAGGGAAATCTCACAAGGCTCTACCCCTAGATGAAGACCTACAGACAGTCAATGGATGCTGAGAGGGAGAATCAGTCTTTATCCGGAGCAAATCCCCCACAGGCTGACCTATCCCAAGGAGTCAGCCTCAAACACATATACATATACATATGAGCAACACTAAATGCACTCAGTAGGGTGTGTGTGTGTGTGTGTGTGTGTGTGTGTGTGTGTGTGTGTGTGTACATTAGTTATGCATTAATAATAATTAAGGAAAAGAGGTTATGAATTATAGGAGTGGAGTGGACATGGGAGAAGTTGCAGGGAGGGGGGTGATGTAAAACAATGTACTCATGTATAAAATTCTCAAAAAAAATTTTAATTTAAATTTTAAAAATGAGCTTACTGAAAACTATCTTGGAAGGAAAGCCAATCAGATTCATTCTCTGACAGTTGGTTCTTTTTAACCCTCTGCCTGACGTGAGGTAATTTATCACAAGAAAAGTGACCAGTAACACAAGATGCTGCATGGATGGTGACATCACTGTCCCCTGTGGATGTCCCCTCTGGGAGTGTTCCATGAAGCCACTGGACTCAGCCCTAAAGGACGCGGGAAACTCATACCCATTTGAATAGTAACTCGTAACTGACGGAAAGAAAAAAATAAAGCTTGACCGGAAATAGGGGACTCCCTACACAAAAGAAGGAAGCGTGGCCACAATAAGAAATGAGATGAAGTTTTGCAGAGAGGAAACGGGTGCTAGCCACGTTGAGAGAGAGCCTAGAAAAGAAACTGCCCTGGGTTTACTCTGCAGCTGGAGGAAGAACCCAACCGCCTCCTGCACAGGAGGGTAAGGCGGTGCCTACCACACCTCTGGGGATATCAGGCTGGGGACTGGACTCAGTTACAGTGCATGCCCTTGTGGACGGCAGACATGCCAGAAGACAGGTGCCAGTCAGGTCTGGACTGAGAAAACAGGGAGGCAGTCCCTTTCCTGCTCCATATCAATGCCACCTTCAGGAACAGAATAAGTCACTTTCGTCCCAGCAGACTTGGAGCCAACAAACAGCCCTGAGCCGTGGCTCTCAGCAGCTGCTTCTTAGCTGTTATGTGGACCAAGCTGTCCCCCTCAAAGCAATGGTTTCTTCTCTCTGAGATGGGATAGAGATGCCCTTGCCTTGTGTAAGGGATAAGAAGGAACGTGTAAGGACCCGATCCTGATGAACGCCAGCATGGTTTTGATTACCTACCCATTCCTACCCATCATTGCTAAGGGGCTGGGGTGAGCGGAGAACAAGTAATAGAGAACTTCAGGACTCCAAACCACAGCATGGTAGCCGGGGACAGGGAGGAGAGCTCAGGCTCCAGCACCAGGGACAGATGGCATGGCATGGCAGGGTCTCCAAAGTGATTCAGAGCCCACTTAGAAGAACAGGGAGTCCCCTTACTTCTTGTGAGGATGGTGGAGGGCTCACAGCAAGAGCCTGCAGCCAGGCAGGAGGCAGGGAAGGAGGTGGGAGCAGCTGTGTGGCACCAATACCCTTTGATATTAATTCACTTCCCAGGTAAGAGGTCCTGTCTGCCAAGTCCCAGTAGGTACCTGTCAGAATCTGTGAGGGAGGTTGGAGGGAAATGCTGCTACACAGTGGCTAGATTCTGACATTATGTTCTTACAAAAAGCGGTTGTAAAATACTGGTAAACAATAATTGTGCAGAACGAAAACTAAACTCCTCTAAATCCATTAGTGTCATAAGTGTGTATCCATACATGCCATGGTCACATACATACACACATGTACTGATGGTTATGGATATATAGATGTATATATGTGTCTGTATGCACACAAATGTGTGTTTATGTGTGCAGAGTGTGCATCTCTATGCATTTGTGTAAATCAGATACAATCATGGATCATTATCACAGGAGAGAGCTGCTGAATAAGAATACAAAGATGTGTGTGATATTATTAAGAGTCAGAGAAATACAAATGGTGGCCACAGCGATATGCTGGTTTGTACTTCCTAGACTGGAGGAGTTAAATCATCCAATAATGGAGGGAAGCTGAGCTACCCAAAAAAATGGCTGTTCTTGGTACAGGGTGGGTAAGTTTATGCAGGATAGGTGATCAGCACGTGGGGTCTAACAAGGCACCATTTGGTTAAGATATAGCCATCAGCATGGACTTTAGTAGAAACAGTAATTCAATAAAAATAAAACTGGTGAGATGATGTCATTCAGGGATACGGGATTTGATTAGCATCTTTGAAAGTCCTAGGTTCAAACCCTCGTACTGCAAAACAAACACCCCACCCCTCATTATATGTGCTTTACTCCACGAGTTTCTAATACCGTCCCTGAAAGGATAATTGGTCCCTATAAAGGGTGGTGGCTGTTACATAATAACTTACGTGAGTGGTTTGTGTGTACGGAATTAATCAGACGGGTGAGCCCAGGCAGAGGCTGGGAGAAGGCACCATGCATAGCATGTCCCAGGACCTGGAATCCAAAGCTGTAGTTAGAGCTGGGTTTTGAGCTGGGCCTGAAGGCTGAGACCATAGTCTTCCTCAGGTGGGGAGGACCTTTAATGTCACAAGCGGGAGTCCCAGTGCAGCTGGTACTGAGTGGCTTCTCTGGAATGCAAGGCATGTTTAGGGAAATCAGCTACAACATTGCATAAAGAACCCCTGGATGCCAGGTGTGTGAGGCCGGGGACTTGCAGGGGAGGCTCTAGATCCCTCTGTCCTTGGCCCAGAGGAGCAGCTGTCCAGGCAGCGGCAGTGTGGGGGTCTTCCCCATCAGCGCAGTGAAGCTGCTCTCACAGTGACCTCTCTGAGAAAGCTGCGTCTCTAGATGAACACCTGCTCCCGGGAGACTGAGGCAAACAGATCCTCATATGAGGCCCAGCCCATTGCCTCTCGATTTCAACACGAAAGAGTGGAGAAACCCAAGGGCACATGTAGGGCACAGTGGGAGGGTCAGGCAGGCCAGGGCTGGGGGCCCTGCTCAGCCGCCTGCCCTATACTTCCAGGCGTGCCGCTGTGGTGAAATCTCTGCACGTGTATCAGCTCCTGGGTGCAGGAAGCATAGGAACAGCTTGAAGGTGTGATTCACCACCTGAGCTCAGGCTGTGGTAGTCTCTCTCCCTGGCTGGGGAATCCCCGGCTTGCTAGAACCTGGCCTCACTGCCCTAGCTTCCTTTTAATTTTCCTGCTATCCATCACTCTCGGATCTTTTGCCTTCAAAGTCAGATTCCAGGGATGTCTCCCTTTGACCCGCAAGGTCCCTCTAAGGGGCACACACATTCCTTTCCTCTCCCCTGCATAGTTCACATTCCTTCTCAGAAGCCCCTGTTCTAGGGAGGAGTACAAATGACCACCACTCTGAAAAGCTTGGTCTTCAGAAATTCACCCCTTAAATCCCTTTTGCTATGGTGGAAGGGAACATGTAACAAATAAATACATAAATAAAACAAAAATACAATATGTTCTTAGCTGTGTTCTGAATATTGCCTTTTTACATTCTAATAAAGACGGATGACCTTTTCCATGATTGGTTCAACAATTTGAGCATTATGTGTGGCTCATGCCAACTCCACCTAAGAACCTGAGTTACACATGCAAGAACTCGGACTGGTTGGGGAGACAGCTCACTCAGTAACATGCTTGTTATGAAAGCTTGAGGGCCTGAGTGGGAATCCCTAGAACCTACAGAAAAAGCCAGGTGCAGTAGCATGCACCTGCAATCCCAGTGCTAGGGAGTGCAGATAGGAGGGTCCCTGGGGACTTACTGCTCAACTAGCCTCGGCAAATGGGTGAGCTCAAGGTTCAGAGAGAGACCCTGTCTCAAAACAACAAGGTGTCACACTATTAAGGAAGACATCCAGTGTCAACCTCTGACTGCTGTGGAACAATCACTGTGTACTATATGAATGTGTATTACTCTCATTGTTAATAAGAAGCTGATTGGCAGATGGCTAGGCAGGATTTTCAGGACAGAGAGAATGCTCGGGAGAAGAATGGCAGAGTGAGAGGAGTCACCAGACAGACAGAGAGGAAACAGGATGTGCAGGAGAGGAAAAAGCCACGAGCCTGGAGTCAGCACACAGATGAATCGAAATGGGTTAATTTAAGTTGTAAGAGCTAGTTAGTAATAAGCCTGAGCTATTGGCTGAACATTTATAATTAATAAGTCTTTGAATGATTATTTGGGAGTGGCTGCCAAGACACAAAAACTCCCTCTACATCTGACTGCCACACATACTTGCAGACACATGTATTCACACCTGCACACACATGCACATACACACACACACACACACACACACACACACACACACACACACTTGCACGAGCACAAAAGCAAGCATGCATGCACACACGTACATATACAATCCATTCCTTATGAATGATGAAAATTATCTTCTCAAAACATTAAAATGAATTTTAAAATAATTAACTATCAAATATAAGAATAGACGCAGTCACCCAGTGCCATAAACACAAGGCTGTCACACTTTCCTCTTATTTAAAATGACTTTCCAGCCAGTCTGAAAATCCACAGCAGTGTCCAGCCTGCATGGAAGCTCTCGCTGGGATCATTGGCTTAGCCAGACTTTCTTCCCCTACCTCGACTTTTGTGTTATATTTCAAGCAGATTTAAGTATCCACCACTCAGCCTTAAACCAGGCTTCAAATAGAAATCCCTGAGACAGAGGTGAAAACGCAGAATTAGAATTTATCGGAGCATTGAAGTTACTAAATACCCCTGGAGTCACTAGAAACTCATCTGTGAGGAGGTTCGGCTTCACAGAGTGCTAAGATCTGCCTCTTGGGCAAGTCATTAGGACATTCGGGCCATGTTGAATTCACCATGATGTAACGGCAAGCCTGCTCTCTTTGTGGAATGAATGCACAGGATGTACCTGCTTCTGTGTGCCTCAACGAAGCCATTCACCAGCGGTGTGGACCTGGGCTCCCATCTGCCCTCAGACTTTAGAACTGACCAACACCCATAGGGCTAGCCCTAACAGATCTCAGAGGCTGAGGACGGTTAGACAAGCCCAAAGCTCGCAGGAAGGAAAGGTGTCTGGACCTGACAACGAACCTCTGACTTAGGCTCTCGAGGTGCTTTGTAGGACGTTCCCAGGTGCTACCGGCATCGGGGCCTTTGGGAGAAAAGGTCTGGGGCACCGATCATTCATCTGTGGACCACCTGACTCCTAAATCCTGAACTGAGTGGGTTTGAGTGCTAAGCAGAAGAATGGGATGAACAAAGTCCAGAATAACTGCATTTTGACCAGTTGTAGCTTTCACTATAATGGTCTCCACCTGCTACAAAAAGGAGCTTCTTTGATGGGGATGGGGGGGGCGGTGAGCAACACTGAGGTGTCGGCATAAGGACAAGTATTTAGAATACAGCTAGGAATGATGCTGGTTCAGGAAAAACGGCAGTAATAGGCTCTCCTCTAGGGTCTGTGACCTCACCAGCCAGCGCTAGCTGCCTAGGTTTACAGCCAGGGCTAGCTGGCTAGGTTTACAGCCAGGGCTAGCTGGCTAGGTTTACAGCCAGGGCATGAACCCCTCCCTCCCACTGAGTGGATCTGAACAGCTGTGCTGCCCCCAAGATACAAATGTTACTATTGCAGTCTTGGGGGTATCTTGTCATGTTGGTCATTGTGGTTTGTCATAAGAGTCATAGCTGGGTATCCATTGTTTTTCTCCCTGAAGGCCCCACTCCAAATGAAAACTATAAGTAACTCAAGGCTGCTGAGAGGGGGCAAATCGGTCTTCTCCTAGGACAAGCCCCCTGTTAGACTATGCAATCCTAAGTGCTCAGCCCTAAACACGCATACATACACACGAGCAGCACCAATTGGACTCAGGAGGCTATATATGTCAATAATTAAAGAAGAGATCATGAATTTGAGAGAGTGGGGAGGAGATGGAGAGGGGAAGGGAAGGGATAGAAATGATGTAAATACTCTACTCAAGTCTGAAATTATTTTTTTTTAATTTTAAGTTTAAATTAAAAAAAGAAGCCAGGCATGGTGGCACACACCTGATCTCAATATTCAGGAGGCAGGGGCAAAAACCTAAGAAGGAGGAGGACAAGGAGGAGGAGGAGGAGGACTCCTTTAAGTAGAGACATGTTCCTGTCCCTGCCAGACTGAAGGAGGAAGCCGTAGCCTCTGCAGCGATCCCCAGGCATGGCAGGTAGAGGATGTTCCCATCATGCTCACTTTATCATAGCAGAGGAAGGTGTGTGGACTCAATGACTAGTACTTTCACAACAGGAAGGAAAAATAGGACATAGTAACTGGTAAAAATCACAATAACTTTTTGGTTGTTTTTTGTCTTTTGAGACAGGGTTTCTCTGTGTAGCCCTGGCTGTCCTGGAACTCACTCGGTAGCCCAGGCTGGCCTCGAACTCAGAGATCCGCCTGCCTCTGCCTCCCGAGTGCTGGGACTAAAAGCATTCTCCACTACTGCCTGGCTTACAATAACTTCTTACAATTAAAGCTTCCATTTTGTTCTCTGTAGAGGCGTAGGACATTCCAGGAGACTGGATGGGAAGCAGTTCAGGGTAACCTAATGGGAGAGGAACTTATCCCAGCAGCAAGATGATACCCAGACCCAGACGCCTAGATGTTGGCCAGGGCAGTCACTGGGTGTGAACACAATCTAAATTGCTGGCTTCCTGTTGTGTGGTTAGATCCTGGGCCAAGTTCTACACGACCTCGTACATAGTCTCCTTGGCACCACTCACAGGCACCAATAGTCTCGACTGAGAAGCAAGAGATGGGGCCACAGCAGGCAGTCCTGGGGACGGCAGATCTCCAGTCTAGCTGCTGACAGAGATGTCCCCAAAGCCACCAGTCAAAACGTAAATGGATAAAAGGCTGAGAATGAAGTGGCCTAATCTTTGGCAGGGTCTTCCATCTCGGGGATCGTGCCAGCAGTAGAGACAGATGGGAAGCGGCCAGCACCATCTATGGATTAATTAGCACTGTACACTGGACACCAGACAAACGGAAGGCTGCGGAAATGTCACAATATTGTGTTGCTAATGTGATAAATGACTTAGATGGAATGCTAAACACGTTAACATGGGCATGACAGCGAATGTGTTTCACCACTGTATAGCTATCCCCGGAGTGATTTAATTTGGGATCAAAATAATATTTTAAACAGAAAAGAAGGAAGGAAGGAAGGAAGATTGATTCACAGTTAAAGAATTACAAAGCTCTGAGCTTTACAAGAATAATAAATGCAATCACAGTATAATTTGATTTTGCCATGGATCAACCACATTTTCTTCTATTAGTGAAATGACCTCAGATGCACAAGGACTCTGATAATGAGAGCATACAGGTTACCTTACTGAACAAATTATTACAGACGACTCAAAAATAAGAAGGAGACAATGGTAAAGATGAAGTTAAATGAAGGCAAACAATCTGTGTTGATAAAGAGTGAACTTGTCCAAGTATTGTAATTGATGGCAAAATGCAGCGAGCTGAGAAAGAGCTTTAACATAGATTGTCTTGTTATGTAAAACAAAACAAGAACCCAATCTCAAAACAAATAAGAAAAGAGGAACTTATGAACCAAGCCGGAACCTGGGTCCCACTAAATGGGGTGGAGGCGTTACCTCATTTCTTAGAGCAACTTGGGGAGGTTTTGTCTCTTTCAGTAGAGTTTCATAGGGGTGTTGATTTTCTGTACAGCAGTAGTATGCCAAGTCCTCAAAATCACAATGTGTATCTAACGGTGGAGACAGATCAGATGACGGGAAAACCCAGAGTCAACAACACAAGCCCTGATGCAGTTTGCAAGTTTGAAGAGTAGAGCTGAGATGGGTCTAAGCAACAGCTCTTCTGGGCTCCTGGCTTTGGTAAAAGAGATCTCAGCTGGGCATTGGAGCGCAGCTATCTGCAGGCTGATGCTACCCACATCCCCTTCCTGCCTCCTGTTTGCTAGCACCCACAAGAAGCGTCGGAAGCTGCTTCTCTCTCCGCTCACCATGGAGACATCTTTGATGAGGAAGGAGGCACAGGCCGAGGGCTGCAACACATTTCATGGACGTTTCTGTTTGCTTGCTTGTGTTGTTACTGTCTCTTGAGACAAGGTCTTGCTCTGAAGCTCAAGTTAGCCTGAGCTTGTTTATGTAGCCCCTGCTAACCTTGAATTCTCGGTCTTCCTAGGTCAGCTTCTGGATTTACAGGTATGGAGCATCAAGCCCAGCTCTGCTGTGAACATGTTTGAACATAATGAAGGAGTATGGTTATGAAGCCACTCGTGCTGGTGACCTTTCTGGTGACTGTGACCAAATCCCAAATCAAGAGAGGAAGGATTTATTTTGGCTCACGGTTTGAGCATCTTGTCCATCATGGTGGGGAAACACGGGGGGGGGGGGGGGGGGGGGGGGGGGGGGGGGCGCGTGGTCTTTTTTTGTCCCCCGGCAGGAAGCAGGGAGGGGAATGCTGGTCTCAACTCCCTCCCTCCTTTCCTTCAGTCCAGGGCCCCAGCCCATGGGATGGTGCTGCCCACATTTGTGTTAGGTCTTCCCAACTCTCTTAACCCCACCTGGAAAAGACCTCACAACATGACTAAGGCTGGCTCCTGGGTGATTCTGGATTCTGTCAGGCTGGCCATGCGTACTAATCCTCACATCATTCTTTGATTTCAACACTACTTTTTCACATTCTAATTTGGACTCTGGAAAAGGTCCACAGTCCATCTGAACCTCCATTGTATTCCATAAAACAGCGAATAAAGCAAACAACTGCTAACCAAAAGAAGTTCAGTAAGGAGGGGGGCTATACATGGAACTGTATGGGGTGACATCTAGCACCTGACATCTGGAAGATTGCATCTAGCAGAATGCGAAGATGTTTGCAAGCTAAGTTAAGATGTAGATGGAATGTTCCATGTTGGGGGATATTTGATTACACCGTGTAAAGATATGTCACTGTGATTGGTTTAATAAAAAGCTGAAGGGCCAATAGCTAGGCAGGATTTCCAGGCACAGAGGATACTGGGAAGAAGAAAGGCAGAGACTGGTGAAGACACAGAAGAAGCAGGAAAGCAGGATGGACAGTAGTAGATGAGGTAAATAAGCCTCAGGGCAGCACAGAGATAAATAGAAATGGGTTAAGTTATAAGAGCTAGCTAGAAACAAGCCTAAGATATCGGCCAAGCTTTCATGATTAATAATAAGTCTCTGTGCCATTATTAGGGAGCTGAAGGTCTGACAAAAACGTCCAATGGCAGTTCCAGGCACAAAGAAGAGCCCATGTAAAGGTCCCCAAAAGGAAGGGTCATAGGAACCCAGATGTAAGAAAGAAAGGCCTGGGGAGAAGAATAAAATGAACCCCAGGTTATCCCCAGGCCTGGGCAGGAATTTGAATTTTGTTTGCATTCTTTAGATCTACCAAGTTTATACAGTTGATTACCATGACGTCATCCCAGCATTCCACAAATGGCTACAATGTGGGACCCCATTTCAATGGCAGAAACAAGCATGGAATCAAGGGGGTCAGATAGGAGGGAAACCTCATTGGGGGCCTGGTGTTGATCTGTTGCGCCTCCAGCCAGGACAGTGGTGGTGGAGATGGCTGCTGGGACAAGATCAAGCTTGAGATTGCTATGGGCTTCTGTGGAGGCATCAAGAGCATAGGCAATCACTCAGTCTGACGTTCTGGGGAGGTGTCAGAGCTGGAGATAAGGGGAATGTGAGGCTGGCAAGATGACTCAGCAGGTAATGTCACTTGCCACCAAGTCTGATGACCTGAGTTTGACCTCAGACGTTAACATGGTAGAGAGAATCAACTCCCACAATTTGTCATTAACTTCCATGTGAATGTAGTGGTATGCACAAATCCACCCCACATAAACAGACAAACAAACAAGCAAACAACCTGGAGCTAGGGTTTTAAGCACTTGTGAGTCACCCAACGTGGGTGCTGGAAACTGACTGGGATCCTCCCTAAGAGCAGTGTGAACTCTTAACCACTGAGCCATCTTGCTCCTCCCCTTTTCAACCGTTCTTGAAGCCTGGTGGGGAATTTTGGTTTCCACAAGTGCGCTGTTATGCAGGGTGGTAACCTTGACTAGAGAAGAATGCCATTTCCAGTCGCAAGCCATCAAGCCTTCCCTCCATCTGTCCGTCTGTTTCCCATCCACCGTCCACCATCATCCATAGGCCCCACAGCGTGGACCTAAACAGGAGCCCTGGTGCTTGAGTATCTGAGTTTATTTCTTCATATGGAGTGTACCAAAATAATAAGATTGCTTCCTCAGAAGAGAAACGGTCACAGGTAAAAGGGATGGCTCAGTGGGCTGAAGACCATTACAAGCAAACTCTCGGCATTCTTTTCTCTGTGGAAAGGTTAATGGTGTCTGCAAGCACTGGGAAATCAATTTCCATGCCATGGCATTTTGCAAAGTCATTTTGCTTCTGGCCACATAAAAATGGCGGATGGTGACTGTGCTACAGCATGGGAGAATGAGATTGGGGCCTAAATACAAAGCCATGCTAGTAGTTAAGGGCTGGGAAATGACACCTTGCATTGTGTTTTCAGAATTTTCCCATGCAGTCTGAATAACAACCAAAACAAAATTGACATCAATGGAAAGGTTGTCCACACAAGAGGGTCCACCATAGTGTCATTTGTGATTGCAAAAAAATAGAGAGAATAAGAAAACCATAAAAAAAAAGGGACTGGAAGAATTATGACTCAGTGCTGTGTTGAAATATGATGCATGCAGACAACTTGGAAGAACTTTAGGTTGTAGGGAAATACTTACTATGCAGTTATATTTAGTCTTTTAAATATATACACTAAAATGATTGAATAAATAGATGCCAAGAAGCAAACATCTGCTGAGAAATTACATATGTAAAAAGCAAAGTGATTGTCTTAATTAGGTTACGATTGCTGTGAGAAAACGCTGTGACCAAAAGCAGTTTGGGGAGGAAAGGATTTATTTCAGCTTACACGTCTATATCACAGCCCATCAACGCAGGAAGTCGGGGCAGGAACTCAAGACAGGAACCTGGAGGCAGGAACTGAAGGAAAAGCCATGGAGGGGAGCTGCTTACTGGCTTGCTCTCTTTGGCTTCCTCAGCCTGCTTTCTGATAGCACCCGGGACCACCTGTCCAGGCATGACACCACCCACAGTGTCCTAAGCCCACTCACATCAATCACTAATCAAGAAAATGCCCCACAGTCTTGCCTACAGTGCAGTTTAGTGAAGCGTTTTGTCAACTGTGGCTCCCTCTTCTCAGATGACCCTAGCTTGTGTTACGTTGACAAAAGGAAAATGATTAAAATAATAATATTCAAAAAAACAATAACAAGGACAGTAATCAGTGTTTTCATAATAAACCTTTATTCTAAAACAGTCTTAGATGTTCAGAAAAATCACAAAGATACCTCGGAAGAGCCTTCATAGCCTCAATGTGTAGTTCCTCCCAAGGCCGCCCTATGGTTAATGTCTCATCACGTGTGGTCCATTGTTACATTTAATGGATAAGTGCTGACCTGTTACTACTGAATGGAGCTTTTATCCGACTTTCCTTCATTTCTGGCTAAGGTCTTCCTTTTCTCTGCTCTGGGATGGCACCTGGGTATCACATGACATGCAGCTGTCCCATCTTGGCTGTGACTGTTGCTTGGTTGGGTTGCCTTGGCAATGTTAAGGAGTACTGAGAGTTTGGGAGAGTGGCCTCCCTATTGTTTTCTGATGGCTTCACCAGACTGTCAGTATCAGCATCACTTGAAGGAGGAAGGTGCCTGCATTAGTTACTTTTCTGTAGCTGTGATAAAAACACTGTGACTGAGTAACTCATAAAAGGAGCTTGTTCAGCTTATGGTTTCAGAGGGATGCGAGTCCATCATGGTGGGGAGGCTTGGCAGAGAACAGCAGGCGTGTGACGGGAGCAGGGAGTTGAGAGCTCACATCCTGAATGGCAAGCAGAAACCAGAGACAGCAAACTAGAAAGGACAAAGGTCGTCAAGCTCTTAAAGCCTGCCTCTAGTGACATACTTTCTACAAGGGCACACCTCCGAAACCTCCCCAAACAGTACCACCAACTGGGGACCACACGTACAAATGCCAGAGACTATGAGCGACATTTTCATTCAAACCACTACGTCACCTTGGATCACATTTTGGTCAGAGTTCACCAGAGACACAGAACCAGTAGGTTTCCTTTCTGTCTCTGTCTTTGTGTATGATGTATATTGACAAGTCAATCTTTTAATTGGTGTTTACTTCAAAGAAGGGGCCTGGAATATTTGGATTGTTATAGGGAGAGAGTGAAGCTGGAGATCCAGGGAAGACCAGACTTGATAGCTCACATCCCAAGGCCATCTGGAAGCAGACTGTTCACCAAGGGTCTCAGTCACAGAGTTTATTGAAAATCAGCTGAATTCAGTGTTAAGCATGTCTCAAAATCCCTCACTGAAACATTCTAGGTCAGTGGTTCTCAACCTGTGAATCATGACCCCCAGTAGACCATCGGAAAACACGGATATTTACTTTACGATTCATGGCAAGAGCAAAATTACAGTTATGAGGTAGCAATGAAAATAATTGTATGGTTGGGGTCACCACAACCTGAGGAACTGTATTAAAGGGTCACAGCATCAGGAAGACTGAGAACCACTGTCGTAAGTGGTGTTTGGCTACATGGCCTTGCCAATTATACACATAAACAAACAAATAAAAATGGTCAGTCAGACAGGGTGTGGTGGGTCCTCAGGAGCACGGCCTCAGACCAGAGAAAAGGGAGAAAGGAGGGGTGGTAGGAGGGAAGCAGGATTCAGAAATAATGGCACAGCCCAGCTGGGGAGCAATAAGCTGCTCCCTCCTGTGATCCTCAGTCCCCCCAGCCCAGCCCTGAGTTAAAGGGCTCCCCCTGACTACAGAAAGGCCTGGTGCTAGTCTGAGTGCAGTCCTGGCACTGTCTGGTCAGGAAGCACTTTGTGGAAAAGGTCAACATCCAAATGGAGCGGGACAGAATGCTGGGACGTGGAGGCTGCATGGCTAAAGGGCTTAGTGTGGAGTGTGGAGCATGTGAGATGCCCAGGACCAGCCTGACAGGACCACCAGTTTCACGATGCTTTTTCAAAGGTCCCTTGAGCCCTTAAGCCTCTCCTCCGTCTCTGGAGATGTCTGTGTAGTGATGCTGTTGCTGCTTTGCTTCAGTGCTGAGCATCAGAGCTTGCCAATGACTTTCACAAGTACGATTTCACTCTAGTTTTTGCTAAGATCCCCCTGGGGATGCTCACACTCAGGCAGTCCCAGGGTAGAGAAACTTAGCAATAAAACAAATATTAGGCCAGAGGGATGAGTTAGATTGCAAATAGGAGCACACTCCAGCTCGCAAAGGCTTATGCAATAGGACATTAATTTTCTCCCGTGAAATGAATGCCAAGGTAGTTAGGGTGAGCTGGAAGATTCTAGCAGGGCTGATCCCCCCAGTCATATGCAATGCTTGGCAAGAAAGAAATCCATGGGGGGCAAAAATTACATATGTGATAATGACTGTTGGGACCACTCTTTTATGACAAACTCA
>CABHPR010145772.1:60237-88713 GCA_902168415.1 Peromyscus melanophrys | reverse complement strand
TCCCGAGTGCTGGGATTAAAGGCGTGTGCCACCACCGCCCGGCTGCTTTGAAACATCTTGCCAGCATTATTTCCTCTTCTGAACTGAAATTTTCTGCTATTTCTCCTCTGATTTCAAATATTGTTTCAGATTCCTCTTTCCCACAAATAAAAGTCATAGTCTCTCATCTTCTGAAAATTATCTTGTGAAGTGTTGTTATAATAGTGTTTTATGATGGAAAGATGAGAAGTACCAGGTAAAGAAAGGGACTTAGAATTTTCAAATTTTTAATGCTTTCTACCACAGATTCTCTAGTTTGTTGGCTGTCTTTCTTGTATCCATCTTAGTAGTTACCTTTCTTGAATATAAGTGAATTTTCTAATTCTCACCATTCTTCTTGTGTGGAAGTAATTGATGTTTCACTTTTTTTAAATTGGCCTAATAGGTATTCTAAGAGGTAAATTCAATTTAGAAGTCTACTTATATTCTACAACTCTTAACCTTTTTCTATACTTGTCATTATTTACTTACTATTCATTGTAAATTATCCCATTAGTGAGCAGCCTGATAAGAAAATTAACTAGGCAAGAATATATGTAATATCATTATATATAAACCACTGAACTTTTTAAATATTGCATAAGAAATACCTAAAATATTTAATATTCAAACACTGCACAGCAAGCATTTATTCTAAAACAATATATTAGAGATTGTGTAGGATATGTGTTACAATTTACTGATGTTTACCTGAGAATCTAGTATGATTGAGCACCCCATATATTATCTGGAAATCTAATTAATGATAAAAATTTTTAAAGTAAGATTTTGGTAAAAAAACATTCAGCTATTCCTAACTTCAGCTTCGCTTCAAAAATTTAAAGATTGCTATCATTTCTCACAAATAAAAGTGAAGTAGCACATCTGTCTATTTTATGACTTTGAACCTTAAAATACCATACTGCTCCAGGGAACCTTAATTAAAAATGGATAAGCTGTGTGGCCCATTTGAGGAATCCATCTCTTACTTGTCTGTGTAGTGTTTATGGCCAGACATAATAGCAAGTTTCCCACACCTAGTAGTCAAACCCAAAATAGTACATATCTACTTACCTTTAATAAACAATCAGATTTTCCTTTCAAACACTATACATATTTTCTTTGTGGAAGCAGAGTTTATAGCTTTCTTCTCTCTTGGTAACTCTCCCTAAGGAAATTTCATCTAATTCATTCACCTCATTGCAACTAAATCATTTGAGCAACTTAAAAACAATGCTTGGCATTTGGTGCTAATTACCTAGGATATCATACAGCTTCCCCTGTGAGAAAATGTAGGGAACAATTCAAAGAGAGAAACAAAATATTGTAAATGATTGGTGCAGTCCCAAAGAGATCTAGAATGTAAAGGCACTCTCACATTCACTTCTATGGAAATTATGATTAAAGTACAATTGTCTAACACAGAGACTATTACAACTGGAGAGAAATTTCAATGTACTACAAGCAGACGCACTGTTACGTATATGGAATATAATTCTTACACTGTTAGGTGATATTCACTATGACTTATCAGAAACAAAATCTATTATTAGGTATAATAACTCAATTCCCATAACATTGCATATATTTTCTCTTTGTGACTTCAAAATGGAGAAAAATTGAGAAAAAAATTGGAGTGTAACATAGATATACATATCCTTAAAATAGGTATTTAGGGGGCTGGTGAGATGGCTCAGTGGTTAAGAGCACTGGTTACTCTTCCAGAGGTCCTGAGTTCAATTCCCAGCAACCACATGGTGGCTCACAACCATCTGTAATGAGATCTGGCACGCAGGCAGAACACTGTATACATAATAAATAAATAAATCTAAAAAAAAATAGGTATTTAATTTTGATCTATTTACCAATCTTTAAAATAAGACAAAGGACATGTTAACAGTAAAAAAAAAAAAGAACAACAAACATGCTTTAAATTGTCCTACCAAACAACCAAAAGAATTAGGAAATTTTGCTTGTGAGTTATTCATAGGACTATGTTGCATGAGTCTTAAAAGTTCTTAGTAATTAAAACAAACCCGGGGCCAGGTATTGGGGTGAAATGATGGAAGGTCAGAGAGACAGAAACAGCCACAGCTACCTCACCTTGCTGTATCCTCAGCTGGTCTTGCTTCCTCAGACTGGAGGCCTCTGAGTCCTCATCCAGAATGAGTCTCAGCTGAACTGCTGCTTGAAAGCCTGAATGCTTAACCAGGCCAAATGCTTCTCCAGGCCAAATGCCTCTAGTTTCTGGTCCTCACGCCTTATATACCTTTCTGCTTTCTACAACCACTCCCTGGGATTGAAGGCGTGCTTTCTGAGATTAAAGGTGTGTATCACCGTGCCTGGCCGTTTCCAATGTGGCCTTGAACTCACAGAGATCCAGAGGGATTTCTGTCTCTGGAATGCTAGGATTAAAGGCGTGTGCTACCACTGCCTAACCTCTGTTTAATATTGTGGCTGTCCTGTTCTCTGACTCCAGATAAGTTTATTAGCATACACAATATTTTGGGGAACACAATACCACCACAGGACTATGTGGCTGCAGTGCCAACAGTGAGGACACAGGCAGGGGATCATGAGTTGAAAGACATTCTAATCTATACAGTGAGTTCCCAGTCATCCTGAGACATACAAGATGTCTAAGAAAAAGAGATAACAGAAGTTGAAATACACAAGGAAATTATTTCCTGCTTTTATCCCTGAACAACAGTTTCCCAGTGCCAAGCAACTGAATGTCATTAACAGATTTTTTTTCTGTGACTGAGTTTCACATTAATAGAAACACCAAATACATACTCCTTATTTTCTTTTTCTTTTCTTTTTTTTTTTTTTTTTTTTCGAGACAGGGTTTCTTTGTATAGCTTTGCGCCTCTCCTGGAGCTCACTTGGTAGCCCAGGCTGGCCTCGAACTCACAGAGATCCTCCTGGCTCTGCCTCCCGAGTGCTGGGATTAAAGACGTGTGCCACCACCGCCCGGCTCCTTATTTTCTTTTATCAATATTCAGATTACTAGTGAAAATCACCCAGGCCTTGATTGTTTTGTTATATCAAGCTCTGTGGTTTAAAGTCTCCGACTGATGGAGATTATAGCTCTAGATTCTTTTGGAAATCTGATACAAATGCTCTTATATATTTGTTGATGTCTGATTCAAACTTCCTTAGCTGTAATTCTTAGAGCAGAATCCTGGATATTGGGATCTTCAGTGGAAATTTTTTTAGACTTGTATCACTTTCTTTTACTGATTCAATGTATAGCAGTCTCATTTCCCTATTATTAATACTAAATGTGCATTTGATTTAATTTATTATTTTAACACAGAAATTAGAAGCATAAAATATTTTCTTACTTTTTAAATGTTCACTTACATGTAATGGTAAAAGCTTTTTAATGTGAAGTTATTCATTTTCATGAAGTGTCCAAAATTTTGCCAATTTTTGGTGAAAATTTATTTCCATTTTTTTCATGGTATTATAAATTGACTCTTTTCTTGCATACTATATCCTTATTCTGGTTTCGCTCCCTCTACTCTTCCCATTTCCTACCCACTTGCCTTTCCATCCAGACCTACGACTTTTCTGTCTCTCATCAGAAAAGAACTGGCTCCTAAGGAATAATAATAAAATATGACAAAATAAAATAGAAGATAAAACAAAAACATCACATCAGCGTTGGACAAAGCAAACCAAAAGAAGAAAAAGAGCCCCCAAAAGGGACAAGAATCAGAGACTCAATCATTTGTATGCTCAGGAATCCCATAAAAACACTTAACTATGTTGTGGAGATCCTGTAGCTTTGAGTCTGTGGATCAGGTCCTTTCACATGTTCCAGCAGATCATAGATGGGGTGATTGTTGGGGTGAGCCAAGTCATAACCTGGGATCTGGGCTTGAGCAGCAGAAGGGTTGGTCTGCCAGACAGTCCTCCCCTGGTGGTGAGCTCTCTAGCATTGCCCCAGCTAATTTCCCTCTTTACAGCAGTGAGCAAGAGGTGGTGCCAGTTCATAGGGCCACAAGAGGATATCCAGGAAGAGTCCTAGTGAGGACCCTGCATCAATAGTGTAGTAGAAAATAGAGGCGTCCAACCAGATCAATGACTGTTTGCAATGAACACTTAAAAGTAAAGATATATGGACAAACTGTTTACTATGTGATTCACTGTGTCACACTGCAGCTTCCATGATGAGATTTTTAATTTTCCCCTTTTAATTTTTTTCCCTTTTCCTCTTAAATTTTGTTTTATTGGGTGGTGGGGGGAATCCGGCGGAAGAGGGCAGATGTGAAGGGACAGAGAAATGAATGGGATCAAGATATATGATGTAAAAGACACACAGAATAAATAAAAAGAAAAAAATCAAAACCTCCCACTAAACTAGAAGCCATAATATATATGCAGAGGACCTGTTGTAGACCTATGCAGGCCATGTGTTTGCTCTCTCAGTCTCTGTAAGTTCAAATGAGCTTTGCTCATGTTGATTAAGAGGACTTTGTTTTCTTGGTGTATTTCATCCCCTCTGGGTCTTACACTCTTTCTGCCTCTGCTTCAGCAGACTTGCCTGAGCCCTGGGGCAGGGGATTTGATGGAGACATCCTGTTTAGTGATGAATGTTCCAAGGTTCCTAACTCTTGGCATAATGTCTTGTTGTGAGTCTCTGTATTTTGTTTTAATATACTATAGGGGAATGTGCCTTTGATGATGGTGGAGCAAGGCAAAGATCAATGAATACTCGCAGAATGCTGTGAGGGGTCATTTTATTGGTAAGTTAGTTCAACAGAACAATGGTATTTAGTTTTCCCCAAGGTCCCTGGGCTATCTAGTCTCAGGTTCTTGGTAACACAAGCAGTGTCCAGTATGGGTTCCATCTTGGAAAGTGCACCTTAAGTCAAATCAGATATTGGTTGCTTACTCCCACAAGCTTTGTGCCACCATTTTACTAGCATATCTTACAGGCAGAAAACCAAAGCTGAGGAAAAACTTGAAATGAAAAATTTAGAAACTCAACCAGGAATCTCAGAGGCATGCCTTACCAACAAAAGATGGAAGAGAAAATCTCAGACATTGAAGATATGATAGAAGAAATGTATACCTTGGTAAAAGAAAAGGTTAAATCTAAAAAGAAAAAGAATCCAGGCACAAAACATCCAGAAAATCTGGGACACTGAAAGAACCTAAGGTAAGAATAATAAGAATACAGGGAGAAGAATCACAGGTTAATGACTCAGAAAATATTTGCAAGAAAATCTTAGAAGAAACAAGATACACACAGACACCACATAGATTTGACTAGAAAAAAATTCACCTTGGCACATAATAATCAAAGCACTAAACATACAGAACAAAAATTATTAAAAGTTGAAAGGGAAAAAAGACTGAGTAACACAAAGCCAGGCTTATTAGAACTATGCCCTCTGCATAGGCAAGTTGTTCAGCTTTATTTGTTTAAGGGGCCCCTGGCAGTGGGATCAGGATCTGACCCTGGTGTATGAGCAGGCTTTTTAAAGCCCAGTACCTATGGTGGGACATCTTACACTCTCAAATATTATTAAAGGATCAGCCTTAATAATATTCTTCCCAGGAGCCCAGAAGAGAAGCTACAAATGGAGAGAATTATTTTCAGGAAAAGAACCTAAGTACACCGAGCTCTTTTGTCCATCTACTTTATTCCTCTGGGATAAAATTCTGTCTACATAGATTCAGTACTGTTTTCATGCCTAGCTCCTTTCTTGCCTGATTTCTCTCTACATTTATCTGCTGTCCCTTCTATGTTCTATCTTAATTCTCTCATCTCGTTCTTCCCCATCCTGTTCTTTCCCATATGGCTCTTCCTTGTCTTCCATCTCATTCTTATAGTTCTCCATCTAGTTCTCCAATCAAAATCCTCCCCCAGTCTTTGAGGTTTACAGTTCTATACCCATGCAATAGCAGTGCTCTAGCCAAAGCAAGGTCACCAGGCTTAAATTCTTACAGGGTCATAAAGGCAGACAAGAGTTTTCCTCAGGGAGTGACTGTCAGGCTTTCTTCTACAACCCAAAAAAGGAGTGGTAAAGGAGGAGGTCAACTAAGAGCTAAAATCAGTTAATATATCAGAAAGAGGGAATTTGTTTGCTCAAACTACATTCCCAGGGGTGGTTAGGTAAATGTTAGGAGTCTATAATGTTAGTATAAATACCACTAAGGCTGTATAAGAAAGAAGGGTCTCAGCTTAAATTGCACAAGAAATAATGCTATCCGCCTGATTTAGGATACAGGTGTTGTTTCCATAAGGGTGTTACCTTAGTTCAGGAGATCATCTGGCCTTGGGTGTTTAATAGGTATTTTAGATAAGCACACTGCTAGGAGTTCTTGGAAGCACACATAGCATACAAGGAAATCATTGCAGGAATCGGCTAATATATATATATGTATATACAAAAGCTAAAATATCACCAAGACTTCTTAAACCATGGCTTGACCTTCAGAAAAGTCCTTGACTTTTCCAAGTAGTAGCTTTTGTGATAGTAGCTGAATTCCATTACATTTTCCTATTGCTTGCAGCATTACACAGCCTTGGTTCAGGGGGAGGGGCTTGAACCTGCCTCAATTGAATGTACCAGGTTCTGCTGACTCCCCATGGGAGTCCTTGCCTTGGAGGAGGTGGGATTGGGGGTTGGTTGGGGGGAAGGCTGGGAGGAGCAGGAGGAGGGAGGAGAGGGGCATCTGTGGTTGGTATATGAAATGAACAGAAAATGTCTTAATAATAAAAAAAGAAAAAAGAAAAAGAATTAAAAAAAAAAAGAATTATACCTGACTTCTCAATGGAGAGTCTTGAATCCAGAAGGGCATGGACAGATGTGCTGCAGATGCAAAGAGACTATAGATGCCAGCCCAGAGTACTATACCCACCAAAACTTTCAATCACCATAGATGGAAAGATGAGCTATTCCATGATAAAACCAAATTTAGCAATGCCTGTCTACAAATCTAGCCCCACAGAATGTGTTTGTAGGTAAACCCCAAGCTAAAGTGGTTAAATACACACAAGAAAACACAGAATAAATAATTCCATGCGAGCAAAATCGAGAGAGAGAGAGAGAGAGAGAGAGAGAGAGAGAGAGAGAGAGAGAGAGAGAGAGAACAACAATGACAACAACAACAACAAAATAACAGGAAACAGCAATGATTGGTCATTGATTTATCTCAATATCAATGATCTCAATTCCCCAATAAAAGCCACAGACTAACAGAATGGATTCAAAAACAGGATCCATCCTTCTGTTGCATCCTAGAAACACACCTTGATATCAAGGATAGAGATCACCTCAGGGTAAAAGGATGGAAAAGACATTCCAAGGAAATAGACGGAAGGAGCAGGCATGTGTAGTCATTTTAATATCTGACAAAATAGACTTCCAACCAAAGCTAATCAAAAGAGATAGGGAAAGGAAAGGTCACTACATACTTATTAAAGAAAGGAAAAATCCACCAAGAGAGCACTGCCATTCTTAACTTTTGCCAATTTTTTTTTTTGTTGTTGTTTTTGGAGACATAATTTCTCTGTGTAGCTTTGCGCCTTTCCTGGAACTCACTCTGTAGCCCAGGATGGCCTTGAACTCACAGAGATCCGCCTGCCTCTGCCTCCCAAGTGCTGGGATTAAAGGCGTGCGCCACCACTGCCCGGCTATCTTTTGCCAAATTTTAATTGCAATTTTTTTTTTTTATTTTAAGGGGGTCCTAAATTAAACTAACTTCTCAGATTTTAATATAGAATTTATTATGATATTTTTATTTCTATAGGCCAATATTCTTTAATAATATAAAATATTATTAAAATATAAAAATAATCAACTTGTTTACTAATTTGAGAGGACAAAAATCTTCCTTTCATTCTAGATTTACTCATATAGAAAATTAATTATAATTCAAGGAATGAATTAGACACCACAAGCAAGTGTTAGTGAAATTTTAATTCAACATTCATATAGTTAGGACCCTCTTTAAGGTAACTAGAAGGAAAGAAGAGAGCTTGACTCAGTATCTACAATAATTTAAAATTTTTCTGCACATTTTGGCATTGAGAAATGTTGTGGGGAAAATATAAGATATAGGTATGATAAATAACATAAAAGGGTGAATTGTTGAACCTACTTTTAAAGAGCAATTTGTTTAAAATGTTTTACATTGGTATAGATTTTAGTTTATTGATACAAATTTAAAGAATTTTGCTATACTGTATGTATATTTCTATTCTTGTTTAAGGTATTATGTTTGTGCAGCTCATTTAAATTGTAATGGATAATTAAAAAACACAAATTAATAATTAGTCTTCTATAATAGTCAAACTTATATTCATGTTAAGTTTTCTAGGTATACATAGATATATTTCAGTTAGGTAATCTTCAAACACTCGAAAGACCTACAAAATATGGCATTTAAAATGTTTTAAAAACTTAAGACTTTCTGGACAGTGAGACATATTTGCCCCTGGCAGCACCGATTTACTTCAAAGAGAAAGATGGACATCAAAGACACTTCATGTGGAATTTATCTTTTTCTGGTCAAAAATAGCCATTTGGGAAAGAAGCTGTTCTTGCCTGGACTGCTTGACAAAATGCTGTATTGATTAGACATACAGGACCCATAGAAAGGTGACCACTAAACTTTGCAAGACAAGAAGGTCCTTCCGGTTCCTGTTTCACAGAAGAAACTACAATCCACAGGACGCAGAGAGAAGTGATTGAGAGGCTCTAGGCCTGTGGACTAAAAATAGATGCACTAATGTTGCAAAAGAACTTTGGGTAACTGTCCAGGTAGCCAGCTGTCTCTGTCATTCTAGATTTTTGGAAGTTGCTTACAATGCTCTTCCTGTTTACTTAGGTAATATTATATCTTTCTGAGGTCTTTGATGTAGTTAAAGACTAGATATTTATAGTTGTAATTTTCTTTTGTTATGATAAAAGATAAGTTAAATATAAAACCTTAAACTCACAAATATAAGATAAATAAAATATTTTCTTTAAATTTGCCGAATATAAATAGACTAGATATTGGAACTATCATTCTTGCTTGATAACTGTTTTGTTATATATAATTTTACTATGTTAAAGTTAAAACTTTCCTTTTTAATTAAACAGAAAAGGGGAAATGCTGTGGGATAAGGCTTTTGTACACTGATTTAATAAAATGCTAATTGGCCAGTAGCCAGGCATGAAGTGTTGGCAGGATAAACAGACAAGGAAAATTCTGGAAAGAGGAAGCCTGAGTCATAAGACACTAGCCTGCCATCCAGGGAGCAGCACGTAATGGCACACAGGAAAAGCCACAGAACACTTGGCGACATATAGAATAACAGAAATGAGCTGAGTTTAAGTATAAGAGCTAGTCAGTAGTTAACCTGAGATAATGGCCAAATAATTTTAATTAATAAAAGCTTCTGTGTGTTACTTGGACTGAGCAATTGTGGACTGGGTGGGACACACACACAAAAAAAACCCTTCAGCTACAGAGAAACTGTGGATTTAAAGCATTTTCAAAAGGTGTTTCTGAATTTCATTATATCTCTCCAATATCCTTCTTTTCATCATTGCTGCTGTTAACATTGACTTTCTTGTTTGGTTAATTTGCCTAAGGGTTTGTTGATCATGTTTTACTTTTCAAACAACCAACTTCATGCTTAATTGATTCTTTTTTAAATTTTATTTTTAAGATATAATACAACTACATCATCTCTCCCTTTCTTCTCCTCCCTCAAAACCCTCTCACATACTTTTCCTTTCTTTTTTCATTAATTGTTGATATATATACCATGCTCAATGTGTATAATGTTACTTGTATACATGTTTTAAAGGCTGATAATTCAAACTTCATAATATTTATTTTTTCTTTTTAGCATTTTTTAAATTTTCTTCTAAAGATTTTAATAATTTTTCCCATCTACTTATTTAGGAATTGGATTCTTTTTGCTTTTGTAAGACCTTAATGTGTAACATGAATTTATTTTATTGAGATTTCTCTGGTTTCTCTTCACTAATTTCTACATTAATTCTTTGAGGATTGGTCTGGACCAAATTTGCTCCTGTCCACAACTCCCTCCAGATCCTTTGTACCTTTCCTACTGACCAAATTTGTGTCTTCTTTAAAAAAAAAAACCACCAAGTCCAATATGTGTTGGCCAAACACACACACACACACACACACACACACACACACACACACACACACACACAATTTGCATGTGTGGCCTTTCACTACAGCATGCCCAGCCTACCAAGGACTACTGGCTATCACTCTCATAGCAACTATTAGTTGATAATACATCCTTAGCTGTAGGTGGGACTTTATGCCCAAATCCTTTCTCTTTGCTAAAATTTGCTTTGGTTTGAGGTTGCAATGTGCTTATGCATAATATTACATTTCTCATGGTTTCATACATACAAATTCCCCATTGGGTTCAGAAGACACTCTTTCTTTGTAGTCATCCAAAACTCTGGATTTATAAATATTTCACCACCTTCAGTCATTGGAAATTTTTATGCATATTTCTGTGGTGTGTGTGTGTGTGTGTGTGTGTGTGTGTGTGTGTGTGTGTGGTGTGTGTGTGTGTGTGTGTGTGAGAGAGAGAGAGAGAGAGAGAGAGAGAGAGAGAAAGAGAGAGAGAGAGAGAGAGAGAGAGACAGTCAGACAGACAGAGACAGACAGACAGAGACACAGAGAGGAAAGACAACAACAGAAACAGAGAAAGAGACAGAGACAGAGAGACAGAGAGACAGAGAGACAGAGAGAAAGGCAGAGACAGAGACAGAAAAAAAATATCTGTTGCTTCCAAAGAAAGTTTAAGGTAGGAACATTTGTCACGTGCCTCCCCTTGTACATGTGTGTAGAAACACCAGTGGTGTTTATTCTGCTAACATCTCACTTTGTGTCACTGAGGTGACACTTCATCATTACTCAATTGTTTTCAATTACTGTTTCTGTAACATCTTTAAAATTAATTAATTAATTTTACATTCTAACCTCAGTTTACTGTCCCTCCTCTCTTTCCAGTCCCTCCCCCCATCTTCTCTCTGCCCTGGGCCCCCATCCACTCCTCCTTCTTTTCTATTCAGAAAAGGAAAGGCATCCCATGGATATCAACAAAACATGGCATATCAAGTTGCAGTGTGTCTAAGCACCTCCCCATGTATTAAGACTGAGCAAGGTGACCCAGTAGGAGGAATATGTCCCCAAAAGTCAGCCAAAGTGTCAAAGACAGCTTCTGTTCCCACTGTTATGAGTCCCACAGAGGACCAAGCTACACAACTGTCAGATATATTCAGATTGCCTAGGTCAGTCCCATGAAGGCTTGCTGGTTGTAAATTTAGTCTCTGTGAGTTCGTATAAGCCCATGATTGTATGGGTTTTCTTGTGATGTACTTGATCCCTCTGGCTTCTAAAATCGTTCCTCCCTCTCTTCAGCAGCATTCTCCGTGCTCAGCCTAATGTTTTGCTGTGGGTCTCTGCATCTGTTTCCAATATTTTTGAGATGAAGTCTCTCTGATGACAATTGGGCTAGGCAACAATCTATGAGAATAACAGAATATTGTTTGGCATCATTATATTGATATCTTTTATTTTCTCTTCTTGTGTTTGGTTCTAACTTAGCTCTCTGGGGCATCCAGCCTGTGGATCCTTATGCTTCAGGCAGTCTGTTTTTTGTAACGTTTTACTGAATTCAAAATGCTATATGTTTTGTTCTTTACTTGTAGTTAATTATACCCATTGGGGAATATTTGAATCATCGAAAATCATGAAGTCCCTTGAGGATACTGTTTCTTAAGGTTTCATCTGCATCTCCACATACTGAATAAGCTGCAAGGTCTCACCAGACATTGACAGAAATATATATATTTCTGATTCTTTTACCTAATTTGTTCTCTTAGAAAAATATGTTAAATTTTATTCATTTGTTTTTTGTTTTGTTATGTATCAACTGTTACATTTTCCTTTAAATATTTTACTGTGGACCCCCTTCAGTTACATACTCTGATATATTTAATAATTTAAATGCCATATGTTAAATAAAATTCACTTTTAGTAAGGTGAAGAAACCATGGGAAAAGATCCAGTGTCTTTAAAGTTAAATCTATAAATTAATTTTTTTGGTAAGTTACATTTGTATTAGAAAACTTTCTCTCTGTTTACATTAAGTATAGTATATAGAAGTATATTTGTGTTACCCAATAATACCATATATTAATTAAAATATTAGAAGTCATTAACTCAATGTTTAAATGCTTTCTTTTTTTGCATTTTATAAACTACCTGATACTCAATATTAAACTATACAATTAAATTTCCAAATAATATTTGGAACTCAATTTATTCAAATGTGCTTGTGGATTATAACTATTTTGAAAGAATTTCTTTGAGAAAATATCCTTTCTTTCATTACTGCTCTAAATGATGGATGAGAGAGTTAGAAGAGAACTCTACCTATACAACTTCTGAAGTGTTTGAAAACCGACTACTGCCTATGCTGGTAGAGACTGTTCACAACCACATTGGCCTTTCCATCACTATGTGTGGAACTAGTTCAAAACCTGGGAATTTAACTTTAGTTAAAATTGTAACTTATTTCATTCCATTTAATCATATGCTTGCAGTTATTGAGTGTTGTTTTGGAATTTTTAAATACGGTATTCTGTTAAGTTCAGTTTTTAGTATTATAATGATATCTTGGTGGTTCTTTTATTTTTGTTACCATTGTGTAGCACTTTCAAGGGAGAATATAAAAAATCAATAAATTGTGCAGCTTAGTAATTTATCAAAGGAACATATAAATTGATAATTTTCACTTCTTTAATTTTCATCTCAAAGAAGTTTCAGGTTGAAAATTAAGTTAATGTAATTGGTTAAATTAATACATTTTACACTATTTATAATTATGTGACCTCTATCTTTCCTTCAAAAACACAGAAGAAGGTAAATAAATAGATACTCAGATAGGTTTTGTCTAGGTATATATTGCTGACTTATTATTGATACACATTCGACATTTAATATACATCTGTTTCAGGCAGTATATCCTTGTTCCTTTTATAAAATCTTTTTTTTTTCAGAGCTGAGGACCGAACACAGGGCCTTGTGCTTGCTAGGCAAGCACACTACCACTGAGCTAAATCCCCAACCTTATAAAATCTTTTAATGCAAATTTAATTATATCAAAGCTGAGAGAACATAAGCTAATCCATCAAATAAATACAGTAAGTAATGGCAACATACTGAAATCCCAGGATGGGATAATATCAAACCATTCTCTATTTCTTACAATTGAAATATTTTAAGCAAATTAAATTATTAAAACTGATATAGATACCACACATTTTATCATTTATTTTCTTCTTCATTCTGAGAAACATACCTTCTTTCAGCTTGCAAATATATTATGGATGATTGAGACAAATATAGATAGATAAAAGCAATTTCTATTCTAATCAAGGGACAAAAACTCATAAAAATAAATTTAATCAAGTACTGAATAATTGAACTTGATTATTTGTGGTGGAGACTTAAACAAGTAGTATTGCAAGGCAATTGCTAATTACAATTATATACACTTAAATTGATAACTTTCATGTGTGTATGTAAAAATAACATGCATAATTAGAATTATGTATAATACATGAAAACATTATTTATGCAAACATTTATATATCAATAGTAATCACAAATATAAATGTAAATTATGTTTACTCTAAATATCATATGAGGTGGTATTGTGTTCCTTGAAATATTGTGCACCCTAATAAACTTATCTGGGGTCAGAGACAGAACAGCCACAATATTAAACATAGAGGATAGGCAGTGGTAGCACATGCCTTTAATCCTAGCATGCCAGAGGCAGAAATCCATCTATTCAAGGATACAGCCAAGCGTGGTGACTCACACCTTTAATCCCAGGGAGTGATGGTAGAAGGCAGAAAGGTATATAAGGTGTGAGGGCCAGGAACTAGAAACATTTTGGCCTGGTTAAGCATTGGCTGGTTAAGCTTTCAGGCTTCTAAGCAGCAGTTCAGCTGAGACCCATTCTGGATGAGGACACAGAGGCCTCCAGTCTGAGGAAACAAGGCCAGCTGAGGATCCAGCGAGGTGAGGTGGCTGTGGCCTGTTCTGTTTCTCTGATCTTCCAGTATTCACCCCAATAACTGGTCTCAGGTTTGTTTTTTATTAATAAGAACTTTTAAGATTCCTGCTACAATCATATCTATGAAGTCTGAAGCTTTTGTTTTGAAACAAGACGAGACATCTGTCCTTACAGTTGGGTGATCCAATTCTCTCTTCATTATTAGAAATTCTTACAATATATAAGAAATCTGTACTTTTGGACATTTTCATGTCACTATCTCTGTCAGCCAGTCCCCTTGATTCATAATCTTTGCTGATTATGTGGTTGTATTCATTTGCAGCTTAATTCTGTTATCAGTACAGCTAACTTTAGATTTTTGCCAATGGATCATTCTATATTCAAATTGAAGACTCAAATAAACTTTGGACTTAAATGTGTGACTTCCTTTCAATCACATTCAGATTGGGCATATCACCTTCCTATAGAGACTGCCATGTCTGAGTTACACAGAAATTTTTGACAGCGAAAACTATGTCTATGTATTTTCTTACAAAACCAAATCATATCTGTATTACTGAAAAAATGAAAGTCAAAACATTAAACTTCCTGGTATTTCTTTTTTTGTTTAATATAAGATTTTTATGTATGAGAATTAAATAGTGCACATTATCTATAATATTACAAATACAAAATGGCCAAATTATCAAAAGAAGTTGAGTTGGAGCCTAAATATATTAAATCTTCTCATTATAGATGGTTTATTGTAGTGGGTAGCCATTCCAGCTTTGATCTGGAAGTTCCAACCCCCATAGAGGCTTCGGTAACTGTCACGCCTACAAGGCAGGCCAAGAGAGGTCCCTGACGACCCAAGATCCTGATGGGCCGGTTCTGTTGGTTCCTGGACCCAGGACACTGAAGGTAGACCGAGCAGAGTTTTCCAGAGAACACCGCTGGACTGCACTGCACCTTTCCCAGACCCTGCAACCTATCCCTTCACTTGTAAGTTACCCCACAAAATAAACCTCCCTTTTAACTACGTGGAGAGGCCTTAATAATTCCACTAATAGTTAATAGTTTATAGCTAGAGCAACTACCTACTATGAAATCTTTTTGTTACTTATTTTTACATTTTTAATTGATATAGTTAATCATTACTGACCTTCTATTTCCTTATTCTAAGACTTTCCATGTTCCTCCTCACTCTCAAATTGATACCCTCATTTTTATTGTTACATTCTGTGTGTGTGTGTGTGTGTGTGTGTGTGTGAGAGAGAGAGAGAGAGAGAGAGAACAAATGTAGGAATACAACTTGCTCTGTCTATTTTTGTGCAAATGGTTTCAGGGTTAGCCATTTTGTATTGGATAACATTCAGGATGCCCTCTCCCTGGAGATAGGGTAATTAATTCTCCTTCTCTCATCTGTCATTACTTGCCTGTGATCCTTTGGCTAAATGTGACCCTTCAAAATTTCCCCTTTTGGTGTTAACATGCCCACTGATGTTGCCATTGTTCCTTGTCTTGTTTATACACCATAGTAGACTTTCTGGTATTCTGGCTCTTACAATCTTTCCATGCCTTCTTCTGTGATGTTCTCTGAACTGTAGATGTGGAAATTTTGATGTATAGTATTCATTAGGTTTGGATTTTTCACAATCTGTTGGTCTCCACTTGCTGTATAGAGAGGCTTTTTTGATGAGTTATACTTATCTGTGGTTATATGATTAAGATTTAGAATGTATTAAGGGATTAATGAAATTATTCTGGTTTAGCAAAGTGGCAGTTGTATAATATTTTATAAAACCCATGATTTCATAAGCCCAGTGAAGCTGGCTAGGTTTCTGGTATTAAGCAAGATTTCCTTCTTGTTGACTTGGCCTTAAGTCTGCTTAGACTTCTGATGGTTACTGCCAACATGTGTATGCCACTATTGCACATTTATGACTATCTTTGCCAGGCTGGTTATTGTTGTGTATCATAGTTGTAATAGCTACATAAGATTATTGGTTGCTTCCTTCCCTTGTCAGCTTGCATAGAACACTCTGCTGTTATAGAAACTAGGCCACAGGAAGGAAGCTTTCAAAATAGATGCAGCTCGTCCTGTGTCCTGAGTATGTGGTGTCTTCATCAATAGTGGCTTCCCTCAAATCTCTTAGAGGCAGTAAGGTAAAAAACAAACAGCCTTTATGTTTTTGAGAATTTTTTGGAATACCATAACCAAAAGGATCTTCCTCATGCCTGGAACTAGTATATGGTTCTTGTGGGGCCCACTGTCAGTCCAAGTGGCAGTATTTTATGTATTTTTTTATAATTTTAGGTAAATATAAAATAATATGATTTCTTGAGGCTTTATCAGAAAACCTGGGTGATATTCTTTGACCCTCGTCCCTCCTTCTCACCTCCCTTTTCCTCCTCAACCATATCCACATACCTATTTTTCCAGTTTCCTCTTCACATCACCTCCATTCTGATATTTTCAAATAGAGAAATGTTGGTCAACCAAATCCACATTTTTTATTATTACATAATATATGGATGTCTCTGGTTGAATTTAATAAACACCATGTTCCTCTGTAAACACACTAAACCCTTGTCTTTCCCTTCTCAGGATTTAAGAAAGGGAATGGCTTCTGAGAACTGTACAATTGTTACTGAGTTCATTCTTTTGGGATTGACTGATCGTGCTGAACTGAAGATGGTGCTTTTTGCCTTATTCCTGGTGATTTATGGTGTTACTTTGGTAGGGAATCTGGGCATGATTATCTTAATCCGAATCACTCCCAAGCTCCACACACCTATGTACTTTTTCCTCAGTTGTCTTTCATTTGTAGATGCCTGTTATTCATCAGTCATTGCACCAAAAATGTTGATTAGTTTCTTGGTGGTGACAGAAACCATCTCCTTCTCTGGCTGCATTGTACAACATTTGTTTTTTGGAGTGCTTGTTACCACAGAAGGCTTCTTGCTGTCAGTGATGGCGTTTGACCGTTATGTGGCCATTGTCAACCCATTGCTTTATACTGTGGCCATGTCTAAAGGAAAGTGTACCATGCTGGTCATTGGGTCTGTCATAGGTGGAACTATTAACTCTTTGACACATACCATAAGTTTGAGTAGGTTGTCTTTCTGTGGGCCTAATGTAGTGGGTCACTTCTTCTGTGACATCCCATCACTGCTGATACTCTCATGTTCTGATACCTCCATGAATGAATTTTTGCTCTTGATCTTCTCTGGAGTTATTGCCATTGGCACTCTCTCGATTGTGGTCATATCCTACTTATTCATTGCTGTGGCCATTTTGAGAATCCGTTCAGCTTCTGGACGCAAGAAAGCCTTCTCCACCTGTGCCTCTCACCTGACTGCTGTGACTATATTCTATGGCACCTTAAGCTTTAATTACATTCAACCAAGTTCTCAGTATTCAGTAGAACAAGAGAAGGTGGTGTCTGTGTTCTATACACTGGTGATTCCCATGCTAAACCCAATGATTTACAGTCTCAGGAACAAAGAAGTGAAAGAAGCTGCAAGAAGAGCCATAGAAATGAAATTCTGCTCATGCTGATTACACAGTAGCAACATTTCTGTCACATTTATCACCAGTCTTCACTCAGTAACATTTACATTAACTCAGTAAATCCTAGATTTTGTGTTTAATAATTATATTCTCAATGCTTATTTTTGACATGAAGAAATAAGTTTGAAAGTCAAATAATCCAGTGTGTAATTTCATTTAAAAATTAACTTAAATGTATTTTGTCTAAAATATTATTATTTGAATTAATTAGTAAATATAATTTTAAAATGTTTTAAAACTTGAAAATTAAATAAATACAAGAGTGCTTGATGTCTTTTGGCAATAAATAACAACTTTTCTAAAGAATGAGAAGTTCTATATTTATTATATAGATTTTGTGTTTAAAATATACATTATTTTTTAAATACTGGTGAAATTTCTATCTAATAAGGTAATTAAAATGATGGTATGATATTAATTGACATATTTTACCTTGTATTTATTAATCTATTCTCCTTTCTCTTTAGACATGAAACAATTAGTAAGCAAATATAATAGCATAGAAATAAACAGTATACGTTATTTCTAACATCCTAATAAGAGATTTATATGTGGGATGACAACGTTCTATAGTAGGTACAATTAGGCACCTTTTTTAAAAATAAAATTTGTTGGTTTATTTAAATAATTTATCTGGTCTTCATTTAACTTTGGTATGTGGTACCTATGAGGACATCATGGGAAAAGGAAGAGGCAGGGTGCTGGGGAGGCTCTTAGGAACCCACAAGGATGACACCACCTTGGACTGCTGGCAGTGGTCCAGAGGGTGCCTGGACTGGTCTACTCTGGTGACTGGTCTAGCGAATACCCTAACTACCATCATAAAGCCTTTGTCCAGTAACTGGTGGAGGCAGATGCAGAGATCCACAGCCAGGCATCAGGCTGAGCTCTGGGAATCCAATCGATGAGAGAGAGGAGGGATTCTGCAGGCGGGGAACTTTGAGATCATGACGGGAAGAAGTGCAGAGAAGATCAGCCACACTACTGGAGGCCCATGAACTGTGGACTGGTGGCTATGGAGCCCCCAGGGGACTGGACAAGGCCTTCTGGATACAGAAGACGGTTGTTTGGCTCGAACTGTTTGGGGAACAACCAAGCAGGGGGATCGGGATCTGTCCGGGGTGCATGGACAGGCTTTTGGGAATCCAGTGCCTGTGGTGTGGTGCCTTGCACAGCCTTGGTACAGTGGGAAGGGGCTTGGACCTGCCTAGGCTCAGTGTGCCAGGCTTTGCTGACTCCCCATGGGAGACTTTGATTTGGGGGATGTGGGGATGTGGGGTGGCTTGGGAGGGAGGGCTGGGAGATGGGAGGAGGGAGGAGGTGGGATCTGTGGGTGGTATGTAGAGTGAATAGAAAATTTCTTTTTCTTTTTCTTTCTTTTTATTTTTTGATGGGTGCAGTGAACTTTATTGATGGTGTTCAAGAGATTAGGGCTCCCTAAGCCCCTCCTGTTGTTCTGGGGGTCTGGGATGGAAACTGTGAGGGAGATACTCAGTATCGGGGGCTGAGATGGGACAGGATCTGCTCAGCAGTCGCGGGTCTCTCTTGCTGTCCTTGCTGGGGTGGGTGGTCCAGGGCAGGCTTCTTACTCCTTGGAGGCCATGTAGGCCATGAGGTCCACCACCCTGTTGCTGTAGCCAAATTCATTGTCGTACCAGGAAATGAGCTTCACGAAGTTGTCATTGAGAGCAGTGCCAGCCCCAGCATTGAAGGTGGAAGAGTGGGGGTCACTGTTAAAGTCACAGGAGACAACCTGGTCCTCAGTGTAGCCCAGGATGCCCTTTAGTGGGCCCTCTGACGCTTTCTTCACCACCTTCTTAATGTCATCATACTTGGCAGGTTTCTGCAGGCGGCATGTCAGATCCATGACAGACACATTGGGGGTAGGAACACGGAAGGCCATGCCTGTGAGCTTCCCGTTCAGCTCTGGGATGACCTTGCCCACAGCCTTGGCCGCACTGGTGGATGCAGGGATGATGTTCTGGGCAGCCCCACGGCCATCACGCCACAGCTTCCCAGAGGGGCCATCCACAGTCTTCTGGGTGGCAGGAAGGCGTGGACTGTGGTCATGAGTCCTCCCACAATGCCAAAGTTGTCATGGATGACCTTGGCCAGGGGGGCTAAGCAGTTGGTGGTACATTATTGAAGCATTGCTGACAATCTTGAGTGAATTGCCATATTTCTCATGGTTCACGCCCATCACAAACATGGGGGCATCGGCAGAAGGGGCAGAGATGATGACCCTTTTGGCCCCACTCTTCAAGTGGGCCCCAGCCTTCTTCATGGTGGTGAAGACACCAGTGGACTCTGCAACATACTCGACACTAGCTTCACCCCACTTGATGTTGGCGGGATCTTGCTCCGGGAAGATGGTGATGGCCTTCCTGTTGATGACAAGCTTTCCGTTCTCAGCCTTGACTGTACCGTTGAACTTGCCATGGGTAGAGTCATACTGGAACATGTAGACCATGTAGTTGAGGTCAATGAAGGGATCATTGATGACAACAATTTCAACTTTGCCAGACTGGAAGGCAGTCCTGACAACCAGGCGTCCAATTTGGACAAATCCGTTCATTCCGACCTTCACCATCGTGTCTCAGGAACGAGGCTGGCACTGCAGAAAAGATGCGGCTATCTCTGGAACAGGGAGGAGCAGAGAGCGAAAATTTCTTAATAAAGAAAAAATAATAATAAAAAAATAAAAATTAAAAAATTAAAAAATTAAAATATATTTATTCTTTTTGTTTTTGACATCATGTATCTTGATCGTATTCATTCCCCATTCCTTTGTATCTGCCCTCCACCCCTGAACACTCCCCTGAATAAAACAAAATTCAAGAGAAAAAATGAAGAAAATAAAATGAGAAAAACAAAAAAGGGAAGGAATTAAAAATCTTATGGAAGGCACATTGTGACCCAACCAGTCATACCACATATCCCTTTGTCCATACATCTCTACTTGCAAGTGTTCATTGCAAAGAGTCACTGATCTGATCTCTGGTCTCCACTACAGTTCAATTCTGAGCACACACTAAGACTTTTTCTGGACATCCCACTGGCACCCTGTGTTGTGGAGATCTTGCAGCTTTGGGTTTGTGGGTCAGGTCCCATCACCTGTTCTAGCAGATAATAGATGGGGTGGATGTTGGGGCAGGCCAAGTCATAACCCTGGGTCTGGGCCTGGGCAGCTGTAGGGTTGATCTGCAATATGGGAAATTGGGACAGCTCTCCCATGGTCACAATTTTGGCACTGGCTCACTTACACCTGCACTAACAGGGTTGACACTATTGTGCTGCCCCAGGTGGGGTGCAAGGCTTGCTCTTCTGGGTGTTTCAGCTGGTAGGGATCAGGGATAATTCTCCCATTATTATGACAATAGGGCCAGCTCTCCCATTTGTCTCTGGCATTGATGGGGAGGGCACTTCTCACTCGCCCATGTCACCACAAGACAGATGGGTAATGGGAACAACTTTCTCATGGTCACAGTTTCAGAGCTGTGTTGGCTCAATTGTGCTGCCCTGGCAAGGTGCAGAGACTTGGATACCTTTTTCACCCTCGTTTATCTTTAGAAATTTCTTTCACATTCTGTATATACACATACATTCAGAAGTCTTCAAATAATTTGATAATTATAGTATGTACATGCCAATCTGGTATGAATTAATTGCTTATGGAATTATATAAAATCTACTTATGTAAGAGCACACATCATACAAAAAATACTATGAATAATATCTCAGTGTATTTTGTACATTAAAATACATTATATTATCTACTACATTCTTCCTTTTATACCACTCATATATTTAAATGCAGATGTTTAATTAAACAAGTGTTTCACAGTGAATGAAGCCACTTTTCATTCCTGCCCCCTCACCCTAAGTATAGACACACTCCATATGCCAGAAGTTAATTTCAAAGTTAAAAGCACAACTTAATATTTCTTTTTATTAGCTGTATCAAAATATATTTATAAAAAGTAGGCCCATTAATTTTCTTAAATGAGAAAGAAAGGTTGTGGAGTTCATTGGGTGGGGAGGAAGGAAGGATTTGGGAAGAGTTAGGTGAGGGAAAGAATGATTGGAACATATGGCATGAATTTTTTTTTAGAGTGTTAAATTCATCTTCTTTGTTCTAATTTTCTTTTTTTTGAATTTATTTTATTTTATTTTACAATATAATTCAACTTTACATATCAGCCATAGATTCCCCCGTTCTCCCCCCTCCCCCCAGCCCACCCCCCATTTCCATCTCCTCCAGGGCAAAGACTCCCCCGAGGATTGAGATCAACCTGGTGGACTCAGTCCAGGCAGGTCTAGTCCCCTACCAGCCTGAGCCAAGCGTCTCTGCTATGCCCCAGGTTTCAAACAGCCAATTCATGCACTGAGCACAGGACCCAGTCCAACTGCCTGGATGCCTCCCAAACAGATCAAGCCAATCAACTGTCTCACCCATTCAGAGGGCCTGATCCAGTTGGGGTCCCCTCAGCCATTGGTTCACAGTTCATGTGTTTCCATTCGTTTGGCCACTTGTCCCTGTATTCCATCCATCCCTGGTCCCAACAACTCTTGCTCACATAAACCCTCCTCCTTCTCGCCAATTGGACTCCTGGAGCTCCACCCGGGGCCTGACCGTGGATATCTGCATCCAGTTCCCTCAGTCATGGGGATGGGGTTTCTAGCACAACAATTAGGGTGTTTGGCCATCCTACCACCAGAGTAGGTCAAAGTGTACAATGGAAAAAAGAAAGCATCTTCAACAAATGGTGCTGGCATAACTGGATGTCAACCTGTAGAAGGCTGCAAATAGATCCATATCTATCACTGTGCACAAAACTTAAGTCCAAGTGGATCAAAGACTTCAACATAAATCCAGCTACTCTGAACCTGCTAGAAGAGAAAGTAGGAAGTAGTCTTGAACGCATTGGCATAGAAGATCGCTTCCTAAATATAACACCAGTAGCTCAGACACTGAGAGAAACAATCAATCAATGGGACCTCTTGAAACTGAAAAGCTTTTGTAGAGCAAAGGATATGGTCAACAAGACAAAGCGACAGCCCACAGAATGGGAAAAGGTCTTCACCAACCCCACATCTGACAGAGGACTGATATCCAGAATCTATAAGGAACTCAAGAAATTAGACATCAAAATGCCCAACAGTCCAATTAAGAAATGGGCTATAGAACTAAACAGAGAATTCTCAGCAGAGGAAACACAAATGGCTGAAAGACATTTAAGGAATTGCTCAACATCCCTAATCATCAGGGAAATGCAAATCAAAACAACTCTGAGATACCACCTTACGCCTGTCAGAATGGCTAAGATCAAAAACACTGAAGACACCTTGTGCTGGAGAGGATGTGGAGCTAGGGGAACTCTCCTCCACTGCTGGTGGGAATGCAAGCTTGTACAGCCACTTTGGAAATCAATATGGCGCTTTCTTAGAAAATTGGGAATCAATCTCCCCCAAGATCCAGCTATACCACTCTTGGGCATACCCAAGGAATGCTCAATCATACCACAAGGGCACTTGCCCAGCTATGTTCACATCAGCATTATTTGTAATAGCCAGAACCTGGAAACAACCTAGATGCCCTTCAACTGAAGAATGGATAAATAAACTGTGGTACATATACACAATGGAATACTACTCAGCAGAGAAAAACAATGACATCATGAGGTTTGCAGGCAAATGGATGGAGCTAGAAAAAAATCCTCCTGAGTGAGGTAACCCAGACTCAAAAAGACAAACATGGTATGTACCCACTCATAGGAGAATACTAGTTGTGGAACAAGGATGACTGGACGGCTACTCACAACACCAGGGAGGCTACCTGGAAAACAGGACCCCAAGAAAGACACTGGGATCGCCCAGTGATGGAGAAATGGATGAGATCTACATGAACAGTCTGGACGTGAGTGGGGGTAATGAGGGGCAAGGGGCGAGGGAAAGAGAACTTGGGGGAGCGGGAGATCCCAACTGGATCAAGAACAGAGAGGGAACACAAGGAATGTTCATGGTAAATGAAGACCACATGAGAATAGGAAGAAGCAAAGTGCTAGAGAGGCATGAATTTTTTTTAAATAAAAGTGTTAAAAGGTAGGTAATTTTGCATATAGAGTTTTTAGCATCACTCAGTGATAGTAGGAGGTTTAAAGTAATGATGTTGTTCACTAACATATAATGGAAGTCATGTTCTACATATAATTCCTAATAAAAATAGCCATCTTCATCATGTATTGCTAACAGTAGATTACAGCAATGAAATGATCAATATCACTTAAATATTTGGGATTTTATATTTTGTGTGTCTTTGTGAGTTGTGTGCATAGGTATGGTCACTTATGCATGAGGGTGCATATGCAAGTATGTGTATGCGTTTGTCCAGAATGAAGTTGATAGCACAAATCTTCCTCAATCATCCTTCCACTGTAGTTTCTGAGGTGGCATTTCTCAATCACATTGACAGTTCCTTCATACCAATAATCGTACCAGGCAGGTTGCTCAAGAAATTCCTAATTTTTCCTTATTTTCCTGGGCTGGCATTACAGGTTGGTGTCTACACCTACTTGATACTTAAGTGAATTATGGAGATCAGAGTGCCAGTCTTCTGGCTTACCTAGGCAGCACTATTCTCCCAGCCCCAATATTTAAATTTGTGACAATAAGTTTTATTCATATGCATACATTGCCATATACTGAACATTAAATGATAATATAAACATATAGATATTAACCAGGGAAACAAACTTGCTGATATTTATGCTTTTGCCATGGACTACCTTGGATTTTTCCCAACTATACTGTGGTAATGTAGTTGATAACCAGAAGCTGCACCAGGCACTTAAATGTATGATAGCAAATCATCTTTGTGATTGGAAATAACTATTGTAACTTTTCAACAGACATGATGGTTTATTGAGAAATCCCTCATAAACTTGGCCATGGGTAAATATCGGTAATCATAGCATGATAGTGCATTTCCTATATATACATACACAAGCAAATTAATGAGCAGATGATTATCTTTAGGACACTATCTTAAAACTAGTAAATGAATATATTATTTTAAAAACAGAACTCACAGCCACACAAATACATATTCAAGCAAGAATTCTATATTAAGTAAAATTTGTCTTAAGAGAATTGATAATCATTAGATGAGTCATAAAGTTACCCAAAATAAGAAGTAAATGTTTTCTACATTGAAAGTCATAATTAAGTTCAGAAACCTGTTTTTAGGAAAATGTTATAACTAAGTTTGCCTTGTGCTGTTTATTCTATTAGTTCACAGAGTTTAATAAAAAAATTTCTAACTTAAGTTCTTGTTGATTATAAAGGCTGGGAATTCAGGATTTGGCCCTTTGTTAGTTGCAAATACTGAGATTATATTCTATTTTATAATGTGCATTTTACTATTTCTTTGTTTGATAAGATTGCTATTTTTTTTATTCTTCTCTCATAAATTACATCTCAACCAAAATTTCCCCTCCCTCCATTACTCCCAGTCCCTTCTCTGACCTCCCTTCTGCTCCAGATTCTCACCTGCTCTGTTTCCCTTCAAAGAAAGAAAGAAAGAAAGAAAGAAAGAAAGAAAGAAAGAAAGAAAGAAAGAAAGAAAGAAAGAAAGAAAGAAGGAAGGAAGGAAGGAAGGAAGGAAGGAAAGAAAGAAAGGAAGAAAGGAAGAAAGAAAGGAAGAAGGAAAAGGAAAGGAAAGAATAAAAGAGAAGGCCTTCCAGGGATATCCACCAAACATGACCTAACAAGTTACAATAAGACTAGGTACAAACCCTCACCAAGGTTAGACTGAGGAACTCGGTAGGAGGAAAAGGGTCCCAAGCAAAGGCAAAAGAGTCAGAGACTCCTGCCCCCTCCCTTTCCACTGTTAGGGGTCCCACAAGAAGACCAAGCTACACAACCATACAATCTATGCAGAGGGGCTAGCTCAGACCCCATACTGGGGTCTATGAAGCCTGTTTAGTTGATTTTGTAGGCCATGTTCTCTTGGTGTCCTCTACCCCTCTGGCTCCTATAATCCTTTCTCTCCCTCTCTGTGGGGTTTCCCTGGCTTTGCCTAGTATTTGGCTGTGGGTCTCTGCATCTGTTCTATCAGTTGCTGAATGACACCCCTCTGATAACACCCCTCTGATAATTGGTGGGCTAGTCACCAATCTATGAGTATAGCAGGATATTGTTAGGAATCATTTTATGACTTTTTTCCAGTTGTGTTTGGTTTTATCCTGGATCTCTCAGCTAGTCTGTCTCTGATTGCACTATTAGGCATGGGCTCCCTCTAGTGGCATGTGTTTCAAGTTGGACCAGTCATTGGTCAGCCACTCCCACAAGTTCTGAGCCCTTTCACATCCTGCAGGCAGGACAGATTGTAGGTTGAAGGTTTTGTGGCTGAGTTGATGCCCCAATCCCATTGCTAGGAGCCTTGTCTGGTTATAGAAGAAAGCTAGTTTGGGCTCTGTATCCCCTACTACTAAGAGACTTTGCTAGGGACTGTCTACTGCACTAGGTTTCTACTTCAACTCACCCCCTGAAAAATTCCCAATTCTAATTGTCTCTCCCAATACTCCACTCTCTCCCTCTGTCCATCCCACCCCCTGCCTGATATCTCCTATTCCCATTCCTACCTGCCCCCAGTCCACCCACAAAACCTATTCTATTTCCCCTTCCTGTGGAAATCCATGTGTCCTCCATTGATCCTTCCTTGTTATTTACCTTCTCTGGGTCTGTGGATTATAGCATGATTATCCTTTACTGAACAACTAATATACACTTATAAGTGAGTACATACCATGCTTGTCTTTCTGGGTCTGGGTTACCTCACTCAGGATGATCTTTTCTAGTTCCATCTATTTGCCTACAAATTTCATGATGTCATCATTTTTAATAGCCAAGTAATAATCCGTTGTGTAAATGTACCACATATTCTTTATCCATTCTTTTTTTGAAGGACATGTAGGTTGTTTCTAGTTTCTGGCTATTAAGAGTAAAGATGCTATGAACATACTTGAGCACATGTCTTTGTGGTAGGATGGAGCATACTTTTGGTATATGTCCAAGAGTGGTATAGATGGGTTGTGAGGTAGATCAATTTCCAATTTTCTGAGTAATTGTCATATGGATTTCCACAGTAGCTCTACACATTTGTACTCACACCAGCAATGGAGGAGTGTTTCCCTTGCTCTACATCCTTGTCAGCATGAGCTGTCCCTGTGTTTTTTATTTTACCCATTCTGACAGGTGTAAGATGGAACTTCAAAGTAATTTTGATTTGCATTTCCCTGATGTCTAAGGATGTTCCACATTTCTTTAAGTGTTTCTCAGCTAGTTGAAATTTTTCTGTTGAGAATTCTCTGTTTAGATCTGTACCCCATTTTTAAATTGGATTACTTGGGTTTTTGATGTCTAGTTTATTGAGTTCTTTATATATTGTTGATATTAGCCCTCTGTCAGATGTGGGGATAGTAAAGACCTTTTTTTTCATTCTATAGGCTGGCATTTTGTACGATTGATGGTGTCTTTTGCTTTACAGAAGATTTTTTTAGTATCATGATGTCTCATTTATTAATTGTCAATCTTAGTATCAGTGCTACTGGTGTTCTATCCAGGAAGTTGTCTGCTATGCCAATGATTCTAGGCTATTCCCAAATTTCTCCTCTGTCATGTTCAGTGTAACCGGATTTATGTTGAGGTCTTTGATCCACTTGGACTTGAATTTTGTGCAGGGTTAAAGATATGGATCTATTTGCATTCTTCTTTTTTGTTTTGTTTGTTGAGACAGGGTTTCCTTGTATTGTTTTGGTGCCTGTCCTAGATCTCCCTCTGTAGACCAGGCTGGCCTTGAACTCACAGAGATCCACTTGACTCTGCCTCCCCAGTACTGGGATTAAAGGTGTGCACTACCACTGCCCAGCCCTATTTGCATTCTTCTACATGCTGACCTCCAGTTATGCCAGCACATTTTTTGAATATGCTCTTTTTCCCCATTGTATAATTTTGGCTTTGTCGTAAATCAGGTGTCCAAAGGTGTGTGGAATTAAGTCTGATTCTTCAATTCACCTCCACTGAGTCATCTATCGGTTTTCATGTCAGTACCATGCAGTTTTTATTACTATGACCCTGAAGTAGAGCCTGAAGTCTGGGTTAGTGATACCACTCGAAGTTCATTTATTGTGCAGGAATGTTTTAAATATCTTGGGTTTTCTGTTTATCCATACAAAGTTGAGCATTTTCCTTTCAAGGTCTGTAAAGAATTGTGTAGAGATTTTAATGGATATTGCATTCACTCTATAGATTGCTTTTGGTAAGATGTCGTTTTTATTATGTTAATCCTATCAATCCATGAGCATGGGAGATCTTTCTATCTTCTTTTATCTTCTCCAATTTCTTTCTTCAAGGTTTTGATGTTCTTGTCATACAGGTGTCTCACTTGCTTGGCTAGAGTTACACCAAGATATTTTATATTATTTGTAGCCTTTGTAAAGGCTTTTGTTTCCCTGATTTCTTTCTCAGCCCCTTTATCATTTGTATACATGAGGCCTACTGAATTTTTGAGTTAAGTTTGTATGAAGCCACTTAATTCAAGAAACAAGATATTTTATGACAATGTCAAATTCAAAGAGTATCTATCCACAAATCCAGCCTGACATAAGGCACTAAAAGGAAAACTCCAACCCTAGGAAGTTAACTACAGTCATATGAATACAGGCAATAGATAATTTCATACCAACAAAAGCCAAAGAAGAGAAACACACACACACACACACACACACACACACACACACACACACACACA
>CABHPR010145772.1:34452-60227 GCA_902168415.1 Peromyscus melanophrys | reverse complement strand
ACACACACACACACACACACACACACACACACACACACACACACACACTGCCACCACTAACAACATCAAAATTATATGCAAGAAAATATAGATGCCAGCCAATATTTTTGATGATTATATAAAGTTGATGATCCTACACACATGCATATACTAGCAGCACTCAGTAGATACATTGGATTTAGGAAAACATGTGTAAGTTTCCAAAAGAAAAGGGACAAATAAGAAAGGAATTGGAAGGAAGTGAGTGGGGGTACATTTGATCTTAAAATAATATATGCATATATTAAAATAAACATACAGATAGCATTATATATATTGAATAGTTTATATTTGGGGATATACCTGTATATACATTTACATATATGCTTGTGATAATAATCAATGAAGAAAAAAGAGGCAATGAATTTTAAGGAGAGTGTAAAGACTTATGAGAGGATGTAGAGGGAAGAAAGAGAAGGGAGAAATGTTGCAATTCAATTATAATCTCTAAAATAAAGAAAAATTCTCAAACAATAAATGTTTTAAAAGAAAGTATCAATAAAACATTAACACAAAAGATTTAACATTTTAAACAAGATCACAAGGCATAATAAACAGGGTTATTCTGTTAGTGGGATATAAAGATATTCCCATTGAAATGAAAAGACAAGAAGTATCATCAACTACATAATAAAAAGAAACTCTTTTACACTCATAGAAGATGTGCAGATTGCTGCAACCACTGTGGACACACAAAATAGATAATATTAAATATTTTATTTTAAAAGCATACCATAATCTTGCATTCCTCCTCTGAGTACACAGTTATGAAGTCACTGTCTCATAAATCATAATCTGATAAAATAGCTCATACCATATTAATTTCAGCAATGCACATCTATGCACATGCACAATGAATTATTATTCAACTTTAACATAGGAAGTAGAAACTTCAATTTGTGATAACACAGGTTAGCGTATAGGAGATCGTGCTAATGAAGATAAGACTCTGAACAAAACATACTACATGATCCACATGTACATGTGGAAATTCAAAAGTAATAAACAAATTACTAAAAATGGAAGCAAACAGTAAAAAATATGCATGGCAGAGTACAGAGTGTCAGGTATAGTGGACATTCTAGAGAGCTAAGATATAGTTTGAGTATTATAGACAATAGAATAGTAAAATTTCACAAAAAGAAGATTTCATGCACAATTATACAATTAACACTGTATGAACTGAATGAGCTTTATTTATGAATATATGTGTATATACATATACATATAAATATATGCATGCAATATCAGTTAAAAACAGACAATGAATTTGAAGAATAATGGGGAGGGGTAAATGGGAGGGTTTAGAGGAGGGAATGGGAAATCTCAAAAAAATTAAAAATCTTCTAAAAATGGATAGAATAAGAAATAAATGAAAAACTATGCTGATATGAAAACTAAAGAATGTGATAAAAATCCAAGTTGTCTTAGTGACATGCAAAAACAAAAGAATATTGCAAAACAGAATTAGCCTTTTTATAATTTATTGTAATGACATATAATACTGAATATTAAGTGTTAATTTTAAATTGATTCTTTAATACCCTGTAGAAGGCATTTTTTACCTCCTTGTTCCTTAAACTGTAGATCAAGGGGTTAAGCATGGGGATTACTAAGGTATAAAATACAGAGGCTATTTTATCATTCTCTAAGGAGTGAGTGGATTTAGGCTGCAAGTACATAAAGAGTAGAGTTCCATAGAACACCACAACCACTGTCAGATGAGACCCACAGGTAGAAAAAGCTTTTTTCCTGCCTTCTGCAGAATGCATTCGACATATGGCTAGCAGAATCAGAATGTAAGATCCAAGGACTACCAGAAGGGAGGAGATCAAATTCAATGCTGAAAATAATATGATCAACAATTGTATTTCTTGAGCATTTGAGCACAGCATAGGTAACAAGAAAACATCATCACAGTAGAAATGGCTGATGATGTTAGAGCCACAGAAAGTTAGTGTGAAAATCTTACTGGTGAACAGCAGAGCCTGGAAGGTGCTATAGAGGTATGGAATGGCCACAAGTACATGGCAAAGTCTCTGAGACATGATGACATTGTAGAGCAAAGGGCTGCAGATGGCTACATAGCGGTCATAGGCCATGGCGGACAAGATAAAGAGTTCACTGATAATGAACATGAGGAAGAATGACAACTGTATGGCACATGCATAGAAAGAAATGGTTTTTTGATCCTCAAGAAAACCCGCCAGCATTTTGGGACAGATGACAGTGGAATTCCCAAGATCAATGAAAGCCAAGTGTCTGATGAAGAAGTACATGGGTGTGCATAGCTGAGAGTCCAGCTTGGTCAAAATGATCATGCCCAGGTTGCTCACCATGGTGACAGCATAGATGATGAAGAAGACTCCGAACAAAGGGAGTTGAAGCTCAGTGCTCTGTGTGATTCCCATCAGGATGAACTCAGGCAGTGAGGTTGTATTCTTTTGCCTCATTTCATCCAATTATGTCCTCTAGAAGAAGCAAACATCATTTTCAATTTTTATTAAGTTGTATTTCTAGGATAAAGAGCTGCTTTGTAAATAATAGGTCACAAACAAAATTTGTACGTGATCTTTTAAATGAATGTATACACTATTCTACTTTGCAAGTGAAGTTTTCAAGAAGACATATACTGATTTATAATAAATTTACATATCAGTATTTTCAATCATACATATATGTCAAACATGGATATTAACATTCAAATGTTACTATATACAAAGAGCTTAGTTTGTTAGAATGAAACTTCATTTTGCCTAAATTTTGTATGGAAGTTTTGTATTCTTGAAGAGTAAGACTATGATAGAATGAAACAATCTTTTTGACTATGATAGTTCCTTAAATATTTCTAAGTTTTGGGAGACATATTTAAATAGAAATACATAATTGGATATTTTTATAAATAATCCCAAATAAATGTATTTTGCCCAGAGTTAAGTGTGCTCATTTTAATATTCTATGACAATTCCCCCCCCCTATTTTGTTCATGCTATTACAGGTGCATTGATGAGTGGGACTGCACTATTTTCTGGAATTTCATAATGATGAATTGAGAGAACACTTATCATTCAATAATAATTTCTAGTCTGTTAGAGAAAAGTTATCTGAAAACAGCACAACATATGGAATTGTGCTTGATACTGTATGAATAAAATATCTTGCTAATAAATATTGTGTGTGTGCTTCAATGAGATTTAGGTATTGGTTGCTTGTATCTCAACTTGCACTTATAATTTTATTTTTATTCTTCTCAATAGATTATTCATTTATTTTAAGCTTCCAGATACAATGTTTGGATACATTCCTGCTAAAATATTAGTATTCAAATATTTTCTTTGTATATTTTTGCACAATTATTTTATAGCACAATATAGAAGAAGTGGCAGGGACTTAGGAAATATTTACTTAGCATTATTTTTTTACAATATGTACTACTTTTTACTTGCTAATACAACTTAATGAAGGAATATTTATAAAGGTAGACATCGTGATTGAATATATTTCAGTGGTATTTCCTCTTCATTTAATAAATTTGCACAATAAGATGAGAAGCATAATATTTCTTTGAGAGAAGACAGTGAAAGTACATTAGCCCATTCCACCCCATTACTTCCCTGTATTCGTTCAGTCCCTGGTCAGTGAGAACCTTCACCATTGTCAGCATGATTTCTCATTGTAGGAGTAATCAAGAGTTTCATGCTCAATCAAGTAAAATGCAGAGTAAGCTTGTCAACATGGGCAGCACTAGTGTTAACCTCCTAGCTGTCATCCAAGCATCATTGCTAAATACTCAATAAAAATGTTTTAGTACATAAAATATTTTATGGAAATGTTCATGTTAAAAAATTCTTTTGCAAATGTATCCTTTTCAGTAGGAAATTTTATTAAGTATATATTTCTTGTTTGTATTATTTGTGTTGTGAATTTATGTCTACTCTTAAGAAAAGTCAATTTTTTTAAATGTAAAAATAGCATTTTATTGTTTACCATTATATAGGATTCACACCAGAACTTAATTTTTCTTTATATTTAAACCAAATATAATGTGCCATTCTATTTTGCTTCTGAAAATAATTATTTTGCTATTTTCTAATGTGTGAGATGGTTGATGAATTGTTGATATATCTCCCACTACTCCTCATAAATAGAGTGGATCTGGGAGATCTGTTCAAATGACAAATTTTAATGTCCTACGTCCACAATGCAACTCCATAGGAAACACAAGTGAATGCACTGTTTGTCATGTGTTTCAAGGAGTCAAAGAGTGCCAGTAGCAAGAGGCCAGGCATGTTATGAACACATTTGCATGCTGGAGTCTATACTAAATACAATAAATAACTTACCTTCCACAAAAGGATCAAATTCTCATATTCTAAATCACCTGTACTTTCTCTTTCAGTAGCAAGAATTTATGGTTTTTATTGCTCTTTCTCATGTTCCCTGGGGAAATATCATGAATTTATTCAGATGATCACATCTGGATCATCTTAGACACTTAAGATTTTGTTGTGTCTTTCTAATTGTCTGGGACACCCTGTGTGCTCTCCAAGGGGAATATAGAGATAACTGTGGAGAAGGAGACAGACAATACAAACAGCCTGTGAATCCCACAGAGACCTGAATAACTTAAATAATTCATTCATTTATTTAAAGGGCATCAATTATTAATGTCACCATGGGAAATAATTTGAAATGTGCTTTAACCCTTTAAAAGTGGAACACTCTCAAAATCATGATATAATTATGCATGCATTATTGCTATCACATAAGAAGTCTTCCTTTTAGACTATTACTCAGGGAAACATATAGGAGACATTAGACTTATTGTTTAACCTACATTTGTGAGTTAGATGTTACAGTTCCTGAAGACACCCAGCTGTGTCCTTCTGAAAGCCATATTATAACAGCTAAAATATTTGATGTGAGGTTTTCCTCTTGAGATTGAGACACCTATGTCTGTCCTTTGTAACCTATTGCAATGCAATATGCTATTGCAATGAGCACCCAATTGTTGTACACCCTGAGTAAAGGCATGGGTCCTTTGGGATAATAGACATTACCATGATACCAATATTAATTGCTGAGGTGACTTCAATATGCATAAGAATTGAGGTGCATTTACACGTAATGGAATATAAATAATACAAATTGATGTTTTAAAAACTATATGCTGTTGGAACTTACTGTGCAAAACCTAAATCAATACACAGAATATTTTCAACACCAAAAAAATTTCCTCCATGTCCTAGATTGTATCCATGTATTGCAAATTTGTTTCATCTTTAAATTTCCAAATTGAATTTTCTCAGATTCAAGTACTGGTGGACTTTTTATATATAGATATTACATGCCATATAAGTAGAGAAAATAAAAGGTCTAGTCTTTCAATAGTGTGTTTCCTTTTTAAATTAATCCTTTTTAAGTTTTGCTATATTACATTATTGCATAAATTTACTGCATCTTTACTTTTTGTCTTTTTATTGATAAGATCCTTTTCCTATACAATATAGACTTATTACAGTCTCCCCTCTCCTTATTCACCCCAGTTCCTCCCACTACCACTGTTGTCCAGATCCACTCCCTTTCTTTTTTGTGTGTAAAAATGTATTTGACCAAAATGTAGAAGAAGTGGTATTATCACATATGATACAATTGCAAGAATCTAAAACAGAATAGGTTTTAATCAATTGCACAGTTTGCTAAAAGTTCATCTCCCCGGTAGTGTGATGCTTAATAAATAGGAATGTGGGGCAAGGATTCAGATAAACTAGAAGCAGGGTGATTTTCAGTCAGAATTGTAAAATGGAGTTGTCTCCACACTGCTAGGGAATGTGGCATGTTTCAGTCTGAGATGTTAACTGAGAAAGCAAAACTACAGCAGAGCCAAAAAAAATGTGTACCCTACAGAATACTCCACATCCAGTTCAATCAGGAGTACCTTGGTCTTTTATTAGTGTCACTTCTGAAGGAATTCAAGTCTTGGCAAAGCCAAGCTTCCATTTGTTGTTCCGTGAGCAATGGAGATGAAGTTAAACCACTTTCTTTTTCTGTCAGTTTGCTGCTGGAGGGACCTTTTGTTGCCTAGCATTTGTTATTAGAACAGTCTCCTCAATATATTGATGGCTAGCGGTCTTTTTGTTTATTATTTGAGACAGGAGCTCACTATGTAGCCCTGAATGGCTTGGAATTCACTCTGTAGACCAGGTCAGCTTTAAACTCACAAGAGATCCACCTGTCTCTGTCTACTGAGCACTGGTAAAGGTGTGCACCACGGTGCCTGGCTTTGCTGGCAGTCTTTAACATGACTGGTCTGTAAAGGATTGGACTCTGCCATATTCCTTGCTGAGCATGTCATTAGACCACAGCAGACAAGCCCTGGGATTAGACACTTGCTCCTCAGAGAACAATTTTGGAGTGAAAGGAAAATGCACATGGGACAGCACCAGGGATCTATCAGAAGACACATGTGCAATGACCCCAGCAACCTCACTTGGAATGCTTAAAAATTTGTTCTGCACAGTGGAGAGTGGAGACAACTCAGCGTGATCAGGCCAATCTAGCTATGACTTGACATCCCATAGTAGCCTCTTCTTAATTTTTCCTCTATGTGGAAAATTCCTACACTATTTTCTTGTGACAACCCCCAGCCTCCCATAACTTCCCCAACAGCGATCAGATACTATCAGATACTTGAGTCTGTGTTTGAAAGTGTAAGGCTGACTAATTCCCAGGAACCAAATGACCTCAGCTTTAAGCAACTGCACTAAGTGTGAAATTCCCTGCCTATTTAAGGAATAAACGCAATTTAAGAACAAGACTCACTGAAGAAGCTGGTGCCTTTTAAAGGAAAAAGGAAAGACACTTAACTGGTGCTCAAAGCTTGTCTGATACAAAATATTTGGTCATTAATTCATTGTCTGCTTAGCATTTCCAGTAAGGTGGGAACACAGTAACAAGAGGAACTTCTGTTTTTTGGGGTTTTTTTTGGTTTTTTAGAGACAGGGTTTCTCTGTGTAGCTTTGTGCCTTTCCTGGAACTCACTTGGTAGCCCAGTCTGGCCTCGAACTCATAGAGATCCTCCTGGCTCTGCCTCCCGAGTGCTGGGATTAAAGGTGTGCGCCACCACTGCCCAGCCCAATCGTATATCTTTAGCATCAGCTCAAGTCTGCACTTTCAAGATACTGTGGCACTTTAAATCTCAAAATGTACTTTCTTCCCTGTGTGTGACTCCTGACTGTCAAAAGAAATCCGTAGCCTTATTTTTCAGGCGACAGAGTCAAATTATTTTCTGTAACCCTGACTAGTCAGGCATTATTTTCACAAATTAAAATCAGGAATGGATGCAAAGAATTAATCATTTGCCAGCTAGCAATAATTGGGCTGTTTTGTATTTAGGACCTAGCCAGACAGTTCAGTGCATCCTTGTGAACTAAAGATTGATTTTTCTGAGAATTTTTATCTTAAAGATCATTAGCAAGGCATCTGGTCTAATCTAAAGCTATTTTGAAGCTTAGTACTAACTAATGGCACATAGGAAACCTGTGGCTGTGTTTCTCAGCATTAAGATCAAAGGAATTTGAGCCAGCCTGGCTCCTGGATTCAAATATTTTCCTAAATCATAAATCTGAGCTGTGATCTAAAGCAGCTCCTAAGTGGGACTCATCAGCCCTGACTGGGTAGCATTTCCTTGTATTCATTATTATTCATCAAAATTCTCATTACTAATTTAGATAGTAAAGTTTAAGGAGGAGTCATCTTCCTGAAAATCCACACATATAAATGCCCAATGTTTTCATGGTATAAACATACTACAAAATAGGCAGTGAGGGACTCCCCATAGTAACATACTTCATAACAGATGCCAGAAAAAGATTGTAGCAGCAAACTTGTAGAAGGACAACAGAAGCAAAAAACATTCTGGAGTCTGTAGCTTCATGGCCTTGCTTAATGAGGTTTATATCCATCAGAGAATTTTTCTTCTGGTGGGCTGACACCCTGAACCCCAATTTCCACCTGCTGTTCCTCTGATATGGCAGAGAACCAATGATCCTTTACTACTATAAAAATAGTAATGGGAGCCAGACATGGTGGTGTACATCTTTAATTTCAGCATTGATGAAACAGAGGCACATGGACCTCAGTGAGTTCAAGACCAGACTGGTTTATGTAAAGAGTTACAGGCCAGTGAGGGTCATATCAATAATAATATGAAATAAAAAATAAAATAAAAATGGGATATGCACAGGCAGTATCTCATTTTCATTTTAGTTCTTATTTATCTGGTGACTAAAGAAAATTAAATTATTCCTTATACTTGATCATTCCTTTATTAAACTTATGAAGTTTCTTAGAAAATTTAACAAATTTCAATTAAAAGCACATTTTCTATGTTTAATTTATTTATTTAGAACAACAAACAGTGGGTGAAAAATTTTAAGACACTAGTTGAGTACATGTTGGATGATTTCTCTTTGCTTCCTATTAAGCTATATACACACATAGAAATGAAAATGCCTACATTATAATTTATAGGATTCATTTTATGTAAAACATTAAGAAAAAACATTACATAATATTTTCCACAACCTTTGTAGGGCACATTTTACATCTTTGTTCCTTAGACTATAGATCAAGGGATTCAACATGGGGATAACCAGAGTATAAAAGATGGATGCCACCTTATCAGTGTCAAAGGAGTGACTGGACTTGGGCTGCACATACATAAATATCAAAGTCCCGTAGAAGACGATGACCACTGTCAAGTGGGACCCACAGGTAGACAAAGCTTTCTGCCTTCCTTCAGCTGAATTCATCCTAAAAATGGCTATAAGAATGAGTAGGTAAGAAAATAGGAGGACCACTAGAGAGGAAACCAAATTAAACCCTGCTGAAATCAAAATTATAATTTCAATTTCATGTGTATTTGAGCAGAGCAATGATATTAAAGGGAGACTATCACAGAAATGACTAATGATCCTGTAGCCACAAAAGGGTAGAGCAAAAATTTTTATAGTGATTAGAAGAGAAATAATGACGCTATAGAAATAAGGAACTGCCACCAGCATCCAACATACCCTCTGTGACATGATGACAGTGTAAAGCAGAGGCTTACAGATGGCCACATAGCGGTCATAGGACATTGCAGACAGAATAAAAAGTTCACAAATGATGAACACAAGGAAGAAAGTTAGCTGTGTTGCACAAAGATGATTAGTGATTGTATTTTGATCCACAACAAAATTTACTAGCATTTTGGGTCCAACAGCTGTAGAATAACCAAGATCAGTGATAGACAGGTGTCTGAGAAAGAAGTACATGGGTGTTTGCAGCTGGGGATCCACCATGGTGAGAATGATCATGCCCATGTTGCCCACCAGTGAGATCAGATAGATGATGAGGAACAATCCGAACAATGGGGCCTGTAGCTCAGGACGGTCATTGATGCCCAACAGGATGAATTCAGTCACCACTGTGAGGTTGGGTGTCTCCATCTGGCCTTATAGCTAACTGATATTCTGGATTGATACATCAGTCCACCCAATAACTTTTCTGCATTATCTTCTGGGAAAATCTGTAACAAATGTAAATTAGACACCTCTGAAATTTCCAATTATGTTATTTGCAAATGAAAATATCTTTACTAATAAAAATTTTAACTAGAATTTAAGAGAGACAGAGATAGATTGGGGTTTTCAGTTAAGTTTTATTTAAATAATGCAGTACTAACTCAGGGCATAATTGCATTGTCTTTGTCAGAAGTGAGACAAGATATAAATAGAAAATGACATTTAAAAGTAGAATCAATGTTATGAATTTTGTAGTTTCATATATAATTATTATTGTACTATTTTAAAGTTTTCAGCTAGTTGTTTTTATATAGTCAATGTTATAGTGGGTCTTATAAATTGCTTTTAGTAATATGATTAAATAATTATTTTGATGCTATAAAAATAGCAAACCTCAAATTTATAAAGCATGTAGGAACTATTATGTAAAGAAAAGTACCATGAAGCCTTTATTCCAGAATGTGTTGTAACCTGGATACACTGGATAAATGTTGGACAGTGTCTGAATGAGGAAACAGAGCAGTGACTGGAGTGATAGCTCAGCAATCAGGAGCAACCGCTGACTCTGCAGAGGATCCAGGTCTCACTCACAGCACCCATGTGGCAGCTTACTTAACTCCTATTGCCAGGTTTCTTATGCTCTCTTTTTGCCTCTGAAGGCACCAGGCATGCACATGGTGCACATCCATCAATGCAGCCAATTATTTAGCTATAATAAATAAATAAACAAATGAATAAATAAATAAATAAATTTTAAAATAAGAAAACAGGTCATAGGGTCAGAGTAAACATCAGAGTGGATATTAAGTGTCTTTGTGTGGAAATAAAAATCTGTTATATTTTGATTTTTAATAATTGTATCTTGACTAGAAAAGTTTAGAAAATGTGTATAAGACACACACATACATAATGTGTATAATATTTATACATTAATATTTTCAGTGCTATATCTTGTTATAATCCTAACAAAGGGTTATTTTGGCAAAAATTCTGGTTTCTAAAGCTCATTATACTTATGGATATATAAACAGCATGTCCTTGAAAGTCTTCTGAGAGGAGGAAGGCATATATCTACAAACTAGTCTCCCATTTTAAAGCTTTTGTGAGTACCAACACTGCCTTAAGAGACAAATGAGCCCTACACAGATATGATAACTGTTAATAAAAATGGTAGAGAAAAGTCTCTAAATTAGCTGTGAGGAAAATAAAATAATATACTTTGCTACATTAAACATACAGCTCATTAATTATGACTTGCAAGTACATTAATTGAAATATTGCTTATGATGTTGAGACCTCATTATGTCTTACCAGCTTCCCAGAATATGTCTTCCTCACACGAGAAGTACAGAAATTTAAATCAGATGAAATTATCAGATAGCTACAGTAAATATTAAAAACCATAAATTTATTCTTATTTTTCTTCATCTTTTTTCTACAATCATGAAATACTATAAAGTATAATGTGTGTTGTCAATAAAACTTTTCCATATATCAGATAATGAAAAGACATTCTTTTAGAGTTCTATAAAAAGGAACATAATTTTCTTATAATGATGTCTATTGTTTTTAGATTTTTTTCCTGGAGCCTGTCAGATTCCACTAGAATGGAAGAACATTCTTGACACTGCATCATGGACATACATCTGAGTACTTCAATACATTTATTTTCATAATCATGCTCTTTATGGGGAAACATGAGAATTCCCATTTTACTTTTAAATGTACAGTGAAAGAATTGAATTTGTACATATACTTAAATAATATTTGAAGCCTGGACTGTTTTTCAAAAGATCAAAAAGAAAAGCCAAGGAAATCCAATGTCTAAATATTTGGACTTTCAAAAGAAAGCTTGGATCTCTGCAGCTGTGTGATTCTGCTGTTAAAAACACTAATGAAGTATCTTTTCAGCAGCGCTTCATTGGGTCTGTTTCTTTTCTGTTAGAGATAAAGTTAATTATATAAAACTTAATCATTGAAAGGAATACCATGATTTTTAAAAGTCTCTTATGGGCATATTGCTTGTTCACCCACACTATAATATTAAATTATAAATGTAACCAAATATGTGGGGAGCTATTTATATGCAGGCATTGCAGAGTGATAGAAAGCATTGCAAGAATCTTTGAAAGAATCATGAATGTATCTAGCATAAGTCCTCATAGAAACATTCTGCTTATTACCTACAACGACATCTATGAAGTTTCTGTCTGGCTCTGGCATGTCATCCTTACACTACTTAGAGCAATTTATGAATTTATGTATTCTAATCTTTGGAGACTTGATGCTTACTAAAGAAATGCCATGCAATTAGTTGCATGTCCCTAAAGTATATGAGTTTGAAAATACTTAGGTTTTGCTTACTGATAGTTAGTCAGGAACATTAATTGCAGGTGATTCATTTAAGGATCTTCAGCAAATAGGATTCAAACTAACTCTCTCCCTATGTGTCGTCTCTGTCTCTACGTGCATTTCTCTATGTGTGTGTGTGTCATATGGAGACTAAGAAATTCCCCAGAATGACTGTGAAATACAAGTGGGGCTAGTCTTAGACTAAAGGTTTAAAAACCTCGATGGCCACAGCGTGATGGCAGGCCAAGAGGTTCCACTGTAATTGTGTGTGTATGTGTGTGTGTGTGTGTGTGTGTGTGTGTGTGTGTGTGTAAGACATATACATCATTTTATTATAAATATAGTTACATTTCTTTCCCTCTTTCTCTTTCCTCCCTCCAGTTTTCCTATGAACTCCTCCCTTGTTCCTGTTCAAATTCATAGACTTTATTTGTAATTGTTTTTACAAGTACACACACACACACACACACACACACACATTCCTAAGTATGTAAACATATATATATTTCCATATGTGTATCTGTCTGTCTGTCTGTCTGTCTCTCCTCTCTCTCTCTCTCTCTCTCTCTCTCTCTCTCTCTCTCTCTCTCTCTCTCTCTCTCTCTCTGTATGTAAATACAACTTGCTCAGCCCAAATAATGTATAATGTTACTTGTATGCATGTGTTTTAAGGGCTGGCCACTTGTTATTGGGTAACCAGTTTGGGAGGTCTATTGTGTGAAGACTGCCTCTCCTGCTCTCAGAATTCCTCAGTTGCCTGTAGCTCCATGTCCATGGTTGAGGCCATAATAGATTTCTCTTTGCCTATTTATTCTTTACATGGACTCATCAATCGACCTTTTCAAGCACTAGTAGAAATAACAGTCATTGACTATTGGGGCATTTTTTAGGTCTGTCAAATTCATACATAAAATTAGACATTACAATTAAACTATTAATAACTGGAAATTATATCCACTTCCTTAAATCATATTTTCATTACAAATGAAGGCATTATAAGGTCATAATTCTGGTTCTTGTAATTCAGCCATCCCATGAATGAATGGGAACACACTGACTCCTTTTACAGTTGAAAAGGAAGGCCTTCAGTGATGTGTCTTCCGCTGATATTCAATACACAAGACTAATTAATGAACTAAAATTCACACTGGGACATTTCATTTTATTTCTTCTAATTTGATCTTTGAAATTTTATAGAGGCAAAGAGAGTGCCTTATAAAAAAATACACATATTTAGATCTTACTTATTTCTCTATTTAACTACACTATATCATTTAATTGGAAAATTAATACATTTACATTTTAGGAACCTCATAATAGGTTATGTCTAACTAAATAAATATTGTCATATTTTCTAATTTTTTATTATTATTTTATTATATTTTTATTTTTTTTCTTTATGGGCTATTCTAATAATGTCTTTGGATTTGTTGGTTGTCTAGAATGTAGTTATGGATTCTGCAGATTTATTAATGTGGCAGTTTTAAGCTCTCTTTCAAGATCCATAACTTCACCTTCACTGGATAGCTGGTCAAATCTCAGTACGAGGCATGATTTTCCCCTTGTTCAGTGAATTTTAAGTCCAATCAGAGAGCTGTTGGTTACTGTCAAAGTGTGCAGACTGCTATTGCACTCTTAGGTTTATTGTTCCATGCTGTTCGTTGTTGTGGCTTATAAGCATCATAGCTGGGTATGACTTTTGGTTGATTTCCCTGTTTGAAAGCTTGCATGGTTTCTTCTGATGAAAGCTAATCATCAGATAGGAAGCATTCAGGTCAGTTACAGCTCAGCGGCCTCTGGATCTGAGTCCATGTTGTCTTCAGCAACAGGAACTTACCTTCCACCACTAGGGGGCAACGAAGGGTAATAGGCATATGCTATGTGTTTTGGGAGGCTGTAGACATCTCTGATCAACAACTAAAAGGAGGGCTATTCAAGCCTGTTATTGGATTTTTGTTACTGGTATTTGGCTCTTGGGAGGAATACCATCAGTCCAGATGGGGAATTTTCATTTAAACTATATATATATATATAGTTTAAATGAAATGTATATATATATACATACATTTGTGCATATTATAGGTTTTAAGACAAATAGTCATATGATTCCTTATGACTTTTTATTAAGGCAGCTTTACTGTTATTTTACCGTGTCTCTCAACCCTCTGTAGGTACCTCTTTCTTCCCTCTATAATTAGAGCCCCTCTCCCCTTTTCTGATTTCCCTATCAGATCATGAGTACTGTTCTATTCTTATCTTTAGTCTTTGCCTACCCTAACACTGAAATGGTCCCTTTTTAGTTTCTGGTGAGGGACTTTGTATCACATCTGAATACTTGGAGCTAGTAACCACAGATGAGAGATAACATGCAACACTTGTCTTTCTGGGTTTAGTTTACTTCACTAAGTATGTTCTTGTCTTGTTTGGCTTGATCATTTCTGTTTTCCATCCATTTACCTGTAATGTTCATGATTTCATTTTTCTTTGCACTTGAATAATATTCCATAGATAATTTATACCACATCTTCATTGTCTATTCATCAGTTGAAGAACATTTGGGTTGTTTCCATTACCCAGCTTTTGTGAATAGAGCAGCATGAACCTGGCTAAGCAAATATCTCTGGAGTAGGCTGTTGAATCCTTTGTGCATATGTCAAAGAGTGCCATAGCTGGGATATACAGCTTTATGTAGCTAGAGTTTTCCTGCCTGGCCCACAGTCAGGACAATTCTCTGTCACCCGCCAGTCCCACAGCCGCTCAGACCCAACCAAGTAAACACAGAGACTTATATTGCTTACAAACTGTATGGCCGTGGCAGGCTTCTTGCTAACTGTTCTTATATCTTAAATTAATCCATTTCTATAAATCTATACCTTGCCACATGGCTTGTGGCTTACTGGCATCTTCACATGCTGTTTGTCATGGTGGCGGCTGGCAGTGTCTCCCTGCCTCAGCTTTCTACTTCCCAGAATTCTCTCCTCCTTGTCCCGCCTATACTTCTTCCTGCCTGACCACTGGCCAATCAGTGCTTTATTTATTGACCAATAAGCAACATGTTTGACATACAGACCATCCCGCAGCAGCTTTATGTTATCTTCCATAACTATAGCAATTAAAAGACATAGTACTAGCATAAAAACAGACACGTAAATATTGGAAGAAAATTGAAGGGCCAAACCTGAGTACAAGTCACTTCAGCCATTTAATATTTGACAAAGATGACAACAACAATAACAACAATAAAAACTGGAAAAAAGAAAGTGTCTTCAACATAACAGTGCTGGGGGACATGGATATCCACAGGCAAAAGAATGAAATTATGCTCATATCTCCTTCCACAAAGACTAACTCCAAATGGACCAAAGACCTAAATGTGAAATCCCAACACTGAAACTTTAAGAGGAAACTCAGGGAGTACCATAGGGTATATAGGTGTAGGAAAGGACTTCCTGAATGGGATTCATTTGCTCAAAATGAAGGCCAACAATTGATAAGTGGGAAAAGATGAAACTAAAAAGCTTCTGTAGTGTCACAGGTGAAGAAGAATCCCATAGAATAGTCAAATATCTTTATCAGCTGTACATCGTACAGGAGGTTAATATTCAGATCATAGGACGAACTAAAACAAGCAAACTAATAGTCAAAAATCCAAATGTCTCATTCAAAAATGTGCCTGGGGTCTCAACAAAGAGTACTAAAAAGAAGAAAAAGATGACTGAAAACTATTTTTAAAAAGTGTTCATCATCCCTACCAATTAGAGAAATGTAAATCAAAACAGCTTTGAGATGAACAGATCAAGCAATGACAGATGTTGGGAAAAGGGAATCCTCCTTCACTCTTGGTACAATTGTGAATTCTTCTAACCACTCTGTAAGTCAGTGTGGAGAATTTCAAAAAAGCCAAAAATAATTCTCATACTATGAAATATAGACACGTTATTTTTGACAAAATCAAATGCTACACTGACTGAGACATTGTAAGCATGCTGCTGTATTGAAGATTAATAACTTGCTAAGGCAGTCAGTAAAGGTGAAAACACAGACAACAGAACATGAGGAGCTCAGTTTTCCTGTGTGGAATGTGGCTATTGGAGAACAGTCAGATGTCTGCATTCCCTGTCCTACTAATAAGAGTGATTATAAATAACATCACAGACAACTATTAAAGTTAAAAGAGGAGAAATGTGAAAAATACAGTTAGATAGACACAAGGACATTGATTATTTTATTAGAATAATTTAAAAAGTACAGGATCACGTCCTCACATGTCACACAGTACAATGATTCTATTTATCTGCAGTTTTGGTCAATTGCACACACAAAAAATATTGCATCAGTAATTGTATTTATAACTCATCTCTTCCTTAAGGAAGTATTTTGCTCTTCTGTTCCTGGTTATAATGATTTGATTGTGATAATACATGGCAAGGAAATTCTAAACATGTATAGAGGCCTCATGGGCTCGCTCCTCTTTATAAGTCTCATAAATGAAAGAGTGACATCCATATGAGGACTTGCTAGAATCACATTGCTCTTTAACTTTAAGAAAAAGTATTGGGCAATGTTTCCATGTCCTTTGTAGGGAATATTTTACATCTTAGTTTCTCACGCAATAGATCAAGGCATTCAACATGGGGATGCCGGGGTATAAAACAAAGAAGTTACTTTGTCATTGCATAGGAACGATGAGACTGTGGTTGCAGACACATAAATACCAAACTTCCATAGGAGACATCCAGGACTGTGAAGAGGGACCCACTTGCTGAGAGTTTTTTAGATTCCACATGTAAAAAAGTCAGAGACTATTTTTTGTCTCCTTCTTTTTCTTTTCTTAAGTCTCAAGGATAGAAATAATTATCCTTGCTCCTCTTGTCTTTCATCATCTAAGATTTCTAGCAGAACATTATATGATCTCATGTGATTGTGTATATAGACATGCTCTATATTTTACAATATTAGGAATTAGAGCACTAGATATGAAATGCACGTGAAGGGATCATGTTTTTAGCTTAAATGAGTTTATTGGAAGGGAACAAGAAGCAGGATATATGGCATGATTTGTGGAAATGAAATCCAAGTTATAAAACCTACAAATATATAAGTCATACGAAAGTGATCAATATGAAAATCAATAGCTTTTCTGTATATCTGTACTTATCACATAGAATCTTGGCCATTTGAATAGACAGTATTACCCATCTAAAGGAATATTAGGTATGCTACATATAAACTACCACGTGTTTTCTTTTTACTATATCCTATCCTTTTACAATTTATGTAGAATATTCACACACATTTTACATTTTCTATGAATGGCCTGCTTCACTTCTTTGTTCCGCAAACTGTAGATCATGGGATTCAGCATGGGTATAACTAGTGTATAGAACACAGAGGCCATTTGACCAGTTTCAAATGAGTTATTGGACTTTGGCTGTGCATACATAAAAAATAGAGTCCCATAGAATATAACTATCACTGTCAGATGGGAGCCACAGGTAGAAAAGGCCTTGTGCCTGCCCTCTGAAGAGTTCATCCTGAGAATTGCTACAAGGATCAGGATGTAGGATATGGAGATCACCAGAAGAGAAGAAACCAAATTAAAAGTAGCACAGATTAAAATTATCAGCTTAATTTCATGTGTGTCTGAGCACAGCAAGGATATCAGTGGCAGACTGTCACAGTAGAAATGTCTGATGATATTATGGCCACAAAATGATGAAATGAAAATCTTGATAACTGTCAATAAAGATATAAAAATACTATAGAGGTAAGGTATTGCCACCAGCACATGGCACAATTGTTGTGACATAATAATTGTGTACAATAGTGGATGGCAGATGGCTACATAGCGGTCATAAGCCATAGCTGACAGAACAAAAACTTCAGTAGTGATAAACACACTGAAGAAGGTCAGCTGGATTGAGCACCAATGATAGGAAATTGTGGGTTGGTCAACAATGAAGCTTATTAACATTTTGGGCCCCACAGCAGTTGAATAGCCAAGGTCAGTGAAAGACAGCTGTCTAAGGAAGAAGTACATAGGTGTCTGAAGCCTGGAGTCTATTTTGGTGAGGATGATCAAGCCCAAATTACCCACCACAGAGATCATGTATACAATGAGGAAGAGTCCAAATAAGGGGGCCTCCATCTCAGGGAGACCTGTGATTCCAGTTAGAATGAAGTACTTGAGCACTGTAAGATTGTATGTATCCATCTAGACTACTCAGGAAACCTATGCTGGTAAGAAATATAAAGACAATAATTAGATTATATATTAGATTCCAACAGTAACAACTTAATATTTTGTGTTTATATTCAATATATGTTATACTATATAGCATGAATATACATTTTATATTATGTTTATATATTAATACATTCAAATAAGATTACAAAATAAAGTACGAGTTAACTGTTACTATCTGAAATATTGTTAGTGAAGCATTGGATCTTAAATATAATTAGTATTTTAATTGTTATTTCTAGTATGGATGACATAAGTGAAAGAGAAGCATGAGCAATGCCACCTAATTAAATTTGTTGCATCTAACAAACAAAACACTCTTATTTATGATGTTCCTAAATGAATAAAAAGTATCAAACACCCTTGCTATTCATGGAGCCTGAATTACCTTGTTATCAAACTTCCATAGTTAAATCAACTGTAAGATGAGAAAACTAAATGCATCCCTTATGAATATGAGTAAAAATTATGAGTAAATTTTAAAACCCAGAAGTAACTATGAAAGTTTAAACTTTAAAACCAACTGCACAGGTTATAGTTAGGAATATTTGTGTATATACATACATGTATTCATCATCAATTGGAAGAAATGGAGGCCATGACTTAAAGGAAAGCAAAGAGGGGCATAAGGGAAGGTTTGGAAAGGGGAGCGAGGCTGGGGGGAGGGAGATTGCACAATAATTTAGAACAATTACCAGATCATTATAAGATAAACTATTGGAAAATTATAAATTAGAAAGAAATGTGTAAAATAGCTATATTCACAGATAACATGTTTTTTTTGTTGTTCTTCAGGAACTTTTAAGCAATCCATGTTAGTCATTTTTCTTATTTCTGTGTTCAAAGATTTGACAAGAAACTTAATGTTGGCAGGATTTATTATCACTAACCAGTTGGTTGAGGGGATACAGTGTACCATATTGGAGTAGGGATGTTAGCCAGATTGAATTGTGGCAAGAGGAACTTGAGACTTCTTGCTCATATGACAGTCAATAAGGTAACAGTGCACACACTCCAGAGGCATACCTGGATTGTAACCCTGAACTTACATCACTAAATGTGTCTGCCAGCTATGGACACTGTGTTAAGGTTTTACACTCTGGCAAAACAGTGCCTTTACCTGGTGACAAAATGTCCAAACGTATGCTTCTGTGGGGAACATCTTATACTTAAGCATTAACAGAACCTAATCAAATGCTGAAAAAAAACTTAATAAACCAATTCAGTAAAATTTCAGGGCACTAGATCATTGTTTGGATATCAATTGCATATATATATAATTAACATATATGTATATATCTAATACTAATTCAAAGAAGAGTAATTCAAAGAAGAAAAATAGGAAATAATAAAATTAAATTAAAATATCAATCTAAGGAATAAAGTAATAAATATAAGCAAGAAAAAAGATTTCTATTCTGAGAAACACAAAATATTGATGAAATAAAGGAAATTATTAAATGAGTAACAGTGTTATTTATTTATTGGAAAACAGTTTCACTGTTGTTAATACGAAATTCGTCTAGAGTTCTAACCAGCTTTTCAATTCTCTATGCCAGTTATAAAAGGGAGCAAGAGTCAATAGTAAGATTTACATGGAATACAAGGAGTCTCCAAGGTAGTCAAAATAAGCAAACAGGAAAAATAAAGAAATTTGAAGACTCACATATTATGAATTCAGCACTTAATTTAAAACACATTAATAAAACAAGCATAGTGTTTCCCAAAGAATAGACAAATCACGGGCTACAGTAAGTACATGGGCTAAGTATATACGTGCATGTCCAAATTATGTCAAAGCCACCCAGTAGAGAAAGACTAGTCCCTTCAACAAACAGTTCTGTGAACTAGTTATAAAAGATGAATAAAGATGGGCCAATCTCTCCCTGTACCGTATGCAGAATTAAACCAAATTTTTTTTTTTAACTTTACTTTTCAAGGCAGATTTTTGAAGCATTATAAACTCCAGATTTCAGAAACCTATAACAAGTTGTCAGGTGGACTCTGTGGAGGATTTTCAGAAACAAATACAGGCGACTCACCTCTAAATGAGGAATCTTTCTTGCATTTTCCCTGTGTGTTCTCAACTCCATTAGAATGATTTATGAGTTTTCATCACCTCTTGGGACTCTTCCTTAGGCAAAGGAAAGTGATTTGCTAATTCTGCTTGGGCATTAGAAAGCTTCAAACAGAGCCCATGAGACATTTGATAATTATATGATAGATACTTATATTCCCATGTGAGGAGAGTTATGGTAGACATCTTTCCACCACTGCTCTTTATTAACTCTACTCTATCTCAGGTACTAAGAACCAAATCATTGTACCTACAAGATATGTTGATGGTATTCTAATGAAGTTGCATTTTATGGGTTTATGCCTACACTAACAACAGCAGAAACTTAGTACAGGTTACTTTTATAGAGGTTATTTTAAATAATGTTTATATTTTTCTCTATTTTGTGATACTTTAATACCTAAAGTAAAAGACAGACATACAATCCACACATCATAACTTACATTTTTACAAACTTAACATTTCTATATAACAAGAATCAATATTATATAGAAACAAGTAACAGAAAATATTTTCAGAAAACTCTTTTATTATATTTTCTACCATGAATTGCCCCCTAGCTTGTACAAATAGAAGTACAAACATTATTGTTATTCCCAACATCTTTGCATTTATTTGTTAAATTAATTTTTAAAAATATATTTTACAGAATGATAATTTGATATAGGAACAGCATGAGTAATTGTAGCTGAAGTTTTCTCCAGTCCTGCCCAGCCCCACAGACCCTGCAGCTGCTTATAAAATAATCACTTAGAAGCTTACATTAGTTAAAACTGTTCAGCCATTAGCTTGGGTCTACCATTGACTAGTTCTTACATTTAAACTCAGCCCATTTCTGTTAATTAATGTGTTCCATGGGTTTACCTGTATGCCATTACGTGCTGCTTCCTGGATGGTGGACTGGTGTCTGCTGTCTCAGCCTTCCTCTTCCCAGAATTCTCCTTGTCTGCTTATCCCACCTATACATCCTGCCTGGCTATTGGCAAATCAGCATTTTATTTATCAACCAATCAGAGCAACACATTCACAGCATACAGAACATCCCACAGCACCTCCCCTTTGCTGTCTAATCAGAAAGGAAGGGTTTAACTTTAACATAGTAAAATCATACATAACAAAACAGCTATCAAGCAAGAATTACAGTTACAATAACCAGTCCATTTATATTTGGCAAATTTAAAGAAAATATTCTATCTATCCTATATTTGTGAGTCCAAGGTTTCATATCTATCTTATCTCATATCATAACCAAGGAAAATTACAACTATCTAGTCATCAACTACTTCAAAGACCCCAGAAGGACATAATATTACCTAAGTAAACAGGAAGCACATTGTAAGCAACTGCCAAAAATCTAGAATGACAGAGACAGCTGCCTGCCTGGACAGTCACCCAAAGTTCTTTTGCAATGTAGGGGCATCCATTGTCAGCCTTCAGGCCTAGACTCTCACAGTCACTTTCCTCGGTGTCCTGTAGAATGTTTGGCAGTTTCTTTTGTGAAGTAAGAACCTGAAGGACCATCTCACCTGGAAAAGTTCAGTGGTCACCTTCTTATGGTCCTGCATGTCCAGTTGATAAAACATTTTGTTGTAGCTCCATTTTAGAACCCCTTTTTAAATGCTTTCTCAGGTTTTAGGTAGAAACTCTTGCCAGATGTCTTGGCGCCATTTGTAGCTGAAGTTTTCTCTGGTCCTGCCCAGCCCCAGAGGCCACACATAATTGAGGTTTTTTTTGTCTGAATCTGTCAAATGTTGATGGACTAGACATTATTAATGTAATTCTTGACTGTATATATTGTATATATTTACTGTACATAGTATTTTCTTACATTAGTTATAAGCTTTTTTATTTTAGACAAAAAAAGGGGAAATGTGGTGATTCTGTGTCCCCCAATATATTGTACACCCTAATAAACTTATCTGGGGTCAGAAAACAGAACAGCCACTAAACAGACATAGAGGCCAGAAAATGGTGGCACACACGGCTTTAATCCTAGCATTCTGGAGGCAAAGATCCATCTGGATTTCTGTGAGTTCAAAGCCACACTGGAAACAGCCAGGCATGGTGACACACGCCTTTAATCCCAGTAAGTGATGGCAGGAAGCAGAAAGTATAAAAGGCATGAGGACCAGGAACTAGAGCCTTGTTAAGCTTTTAGGCTTCTAGCAGCAGTTCAGCTGCGATCCATTTGGATAAGGACACAGAGGCCAGTTTGAGGAAACAAGATCAGCTGAGAAGTTGAAGAGATGAGGTTGGCTGTGGCCTCTTCTGTTTCTCTGACCTTTCAGCGTTCACCCCAATATCTGGCTCCTGAGTTTTTTTATTAATAAGACCTTTTAAGATTCATGCTACAAATAATGATCAAATAAAGTAGCTATCTCTATCTCTATAAATATTAATATAAATAAAAACAACATATTCTAGTTACATGCATTTTCCAAAAAATATGAGACATCATGCTTTTTGCCTGTGTATCATTCTCATTCTCTCTCTGTCTCTCTGTCTGCGTGCTTCAAAGTCTCTCATTCTTTAAACATTTTCCAGTTTAAGGGTCTCTGTGTTAATTACCATCTACTGAAAGAAGGAACTTCCTTGATGAGGGTTGAGTGATGCTCTGCTCTCTAAGTTTGAACTCTCAATTTCTCTCCTCTAGTTATTCACAAACCATGGTCAGTGGGTTGAAAGGTAATACCATCTAACAGTTGGTTCCTAGTCAGTGGCCCTGTTTCAGGATGTCTAAGAGATATAGACTTGCTGGAAGAAGTACAACCCTGGGGTGGGCTTTGAAGTTTCAAAATCTTTGCTCAGTTCCTAGTTTGCTCTCTTGCTGCTTCATGTTTGCTGTTTAATATATGAAACCTCAGTTTCTGCTCTAACCACCTTGCCTCTTGCTTCCACACCATGATGGACTCTTATACCTTTGGTTGTAGAATTTTATCATAGCAGCAAAAAAGTAATTAATAGAGGTTTCAGTAGGTCATTGAGCCCTATAGCTATGTAGTCCAGAGATACAAAATTTGAACTCATTTACATAACTGTGATGGCACAATTCATGAACTTCCTCTCTCTCCCAATGTCCATCCTTCACAGAATCTAGTAATTTACATTGATTCACATTTTCTAGTTTCCATATATGAGAAAGGGCTTTTATATTTGTCTGTTTGTTTTTTTTTTTTTGGTTTTTTTGAGACAGGGTTTCTCTGCATAGCTTTGCGCCTTTCCTGGAGCTCACTTGGTAGCCCAGGCTGGCCTCGAACTCACAGAGATCCACCTGGCTCTGCCTCCGAGTGCTGGGATTAAAGGCGTGTGCCACCACCGCCCGGCTTTGCTTTTATATTTGTCATTGTGTGTCTGAGTTGTATCATATTACAAAACATGGTCCAGTTGTAATTATTTTGCAACAAATGACAGAAATTATACATATACACATACATATATACATGTTTGCAAACATTGTTTAATCATTCATTTTTCTATATGTATTAGGTTACTCCCAAATCTTCATTATCATGAGCACACTAGTATCTCTTGGATATGCTTATTTTCTTATTTTTTTCCTTTGGATGTACACCTTGGATTGAAATAATGGTGTTATATGATACATAACTCCTGTTTTCTTTCGGTGGTAAGAATCTCTAAATTGTTCTCCATGATGATTGTATTACCAGTTGTCTAAGGTGTTTCATGTTTTTGTTTATTTCAGAATGAAATTGAAAAATGTAACTTTTGAGGGTAAATACCTCTGAGCTTATGGTATTAGCCCCTGTGCTGTGGAATAATCCTTTTGTCCACTGTGAAGATTTGTCACTATGATTGGTTTAATAAAGAAGTTGACTGGCCTATGTATAGCCAGGAAAGTGAGCCAAACTGAGAATGATAGGAAGAAAAGCGGTGGAGTCAAAGGAGTTGCCAGGACATGGACAGGTTGCAAGATATGCTGAAAGACAGGTAAAGCCATGATCCATAAGGCAATACATAGCTTGATAGAAATGTGTGAATTTAAGTTGTAAGAGCTAGTTAGTAATAAACCTGAGCTATCGACTCAGCATTTATAATTAATATTAAGACTCCATGTTGGTTGCTTGGGAATTAGTCAGAGGGAAAGAAAAGTCTGACTACAAATGGTGCCCAATGTGGGGCTGGAAGTTCCACATAAGACTAAACAAAGCTTAAAAAACAGATTCTAAACACACAAAAACAGAGTCCAATTTGGCTTCTTGGTAACTGCCTTTTCTTAGATCGGCTCTGTTTGCTAGCCACAAGCAGATGTGGCTCCTTTAAGAGACAGCTTCTTGGCTCAGTGCTAGCAGCAAACCACAAACAAGGCTCTTTTAATAGGCCCTGCTATGGAACACTCAAGTGGGGTTTATGAGCAGTGGGTGGTGCACTACTCAGTGGGAAGGTGGACCCCAAAATTCCCCAGAGCTGGGTTGGTAAACATGGTTCTCACCAGCCAGTACCTCTGCCATGAAGCTAGGCTCTCAGGGAACCAAGCATGGTGGAGTCAGTTGCCAAAACAGAGGTGGAGGTCCTGCTCATGCCGCTTAGCAGTTTAAAAGCTCACACAGTCAAAAAAAGATTACATATACACAATAAAGACAGATTCAAATGGAAAAATAACTCTAAATGGGTTATGGTGGATTTAAAAATATACATAGGCTTGGGAGAGAAAAGAGAAGGTATAGACAGTCATAAAATATATATAGTTTTAAAATAATAAAATAAAATCCTTATAAAGGAAGTAAAGTAATATAAAAAGAAGCCATATAAAGATGAAAAATACACAGAGAGTCTGGATCCTGTATGCTATCGTGCTGTCTTTAGAATTTCTGATTGCTAATGAAGGAACAGCAGGTGCTAAGACATATTGGATTAAAGAAAGTGCTGCATTAAACCAAACTATTTTAATCCAAAAAAACTATCAATCTCAAAATATTTTACATTGGTATGGATTTTGGTTTACTGATACAAATTTAAAATTAATTTTGTTATGCTGTATGTATGTTTCTACTATTGCTTGGTGTATTGTGTTTATGCAACTCATTTATAAATGCAATGAATAATTAAGAAATACAGATTATTAGGGTGTTTGGCCATCCCATCAGCAGAATGGGTCAGTTCGGGCTGTCTCTCGACCATTGCCAGCAATCTATTGTGGGGGTATCTTTGTGGATTTCTGTGGGCCTCTCTAGCGCTTTGCTTCTTCCTCTTCTCCTGTGATCTTCATTTATCATGGTCTCCTATTCCTTGTTGTCCCTCTCTGTTGTTGATCCAGCTGGGGTCTCCCGCTCCCCCAAGCTCTCTTTCCCTCGACCCTTGCCCTTGTTGTGCTGGACCAATGACTGAAGGATCTGGAAGCAGAGATCCACGGCTAGGCCCTGGGTGGAGCTCCAGGAGTCCAATTAGCGAGAAAGAGGAGGGTCTATATGAGCGAGAATTGTTGAGACCAAGGTTGGATAAAGCACAGGGACAAATAGCCAAATGAATGGAAACACAT
>CABHPR010145772.1:18426-34352 GCA_902168415.1 Peromyscus melanophrys | reverse complement strand
ACTGGGTCCTGTGCTCATTGCATGAGCTGGCTGTTTGAAACCTGGGGCTTATGCAGGGTTGCTTGGCTCGGCCTGGGAGGAGGGGACTGGCCCTGCTTGGACTGAGTCTACCAGGTTGATCTCAGTCCTCGGGGGAGGCTTTTCCCTGGAAGAGGTGGGAATGGGGGGTGGGCTGGAAGGAAAGGGAGGGGGACGGGAGGGGGGAGAGCAAGGGAATCCGTGGCTGATATGTAGAACTGAATGGCATTGTAAAATAAAATAAAATTAAAAAAAAAAAAACAGATACACTGAACCTGATAGAAGAGACCAATGAGCCTTGAACTCATTGGCACAAGAAAAGACTTTCTGAACAGAACACAAATAGAGAAGGCACTGAGATCAACAATTAATAAATGGACCTCATGAAACTGAGAAGCTTCTACATAGCCAAGGACACCATTGCTGTGGGATGTTCTGTATGCTGTGAATATGTGTTGCTCTGATTGGTTGATAAATAAAACACTGATTGGCCAGTAGCCAGGCAGGAAGTATAGGCAGGATAAGAAACAAGGCGAATTCTGGGAAGAGAAAGGCTGAGTTGGGAGACACCAGCCCACTGTCCAGGCAGCATTATGCAATGGCACACAGGTAAAGCCACGGAACATGTGGTGACATACAGGTTAACAGAAATGGGCTGAGTTTAAGTGTAAGAGCTAGTCAGTAGGAAGCCTGAGCTAATGGCCAAGCAGTTTTAATTTAAAAAAAAAAAAGAAATACAGATTAATAGTCATCTATAATAGTCAAACATATATTCATGGTAGGTATGTTTTCAAAGTCATACACAGGTACATTTAGATAGACAAATAGATGGGCATCAAACACTTTAAAGATCTATATAATATGGTGCTGTGGGATGGTCTGTATGTCAAATTGCTCTGATTGGTCAATAAATAAAACACTGATTGGCCAGTGGCTAGGCAGGAAGTATAGGCAGGACTAACAGAGAGGAGAATTAAGAGAACAGGAAGCTGAGTGAGGGAGACACTGCCAGCCACTGCCATGACAAGCAGCATGTGAAGATGCCAGTAAGCCACGAGCCACATGGCAAGGTATAGATTAATAGAAATGGGTTAATTTAAGATATAAGAACAGTTAGCAAGAAGCCTGCCATGGCCATACAGTTTGTAAGCAGTATAAGTCTCTGTGTTTACTTGGTTGGGTCTGAGCTGCTGTGGGACTGGTGGGTTAGAGAGATTTGTCCTGACTGTGGGCCAGGCAAGACCAGAAAAACTCTAGCTACAATATGGCATTTAATATGTTTAATAAACTAAGACTTTTCATGAGAGTGAGACATGTCTGCTTCTGACAATACCCATTTACTTTAAAAGAAGATGATGGGATCAAAGAACCTCCATAAAGAGTTGGATTTATTTATGGCAAAAACTAGCCATTTGGGCAAAGAAACTGCCCTTGCCTGAATTGCTGACATTATATTGTCCAAACTGGACCAACAGGATACAATAGAAAGTGACTGCCAAACTTTGACAAGACAAGGTAGGATAGTCCTTCAAAATTCTCTGCTTCTCAGAAATGTCTATCAGATATTCCAGGCCTGTAGGACAAAGTTAGATGCCCCAACATTACAAAAGAACTTCGGATGACTGTTCAAGCAGCCAGATGTCCCTGTCATTAGGTAACATTTCACCGTTTGGGGGTCTTTGACAGAGTTGAAGACTAAATTGTCATAGTTAAAGTTTTCCTTACTTATGAGAAAAAACAATTAAATATAAAACTTTAGACTCACCAAGATAAGATAGATAACAAAATTCTCTAATTTTGTCAAAATGAACTGGATATAGTAGCTGTAATTCTTAATAACTATTTTTATTGTATGTAATCTTACTATGTTAAAGTTAAAAACCTTCCTTTTTAATTAGACAGAAAGGGGGGAAATCCTGTGGAATAATAATTTTGTACACTGTGAAGACTTGTCACTATGATAGGTTTAGTAAAGAAGCTGACTGGGCTATAGCCAGATAGGATAAGGTAAGGGGGAGAGTCAAAGTGAGAATGATGGGAAGAAGATTGGTGGAGTCAGAGGACTCACCAGGAGAGGCAGAGAGAACAAGACATGCTGAAGGACAGGTAACATAGATTAATGGAAATGGGTTAATTTAAGTTGTAAGAGCAAGTTAATAATAAGCCTGAGCTATTGGCCAGGTATAATTATAACATTATAATTAATGTTAAGACTCTGTGTCAATTATTTGGGAACTGATGGGCAGGAAAGAAAAGTCCAACTACACTCCTGTTTTGTCAATATTATGAGTGTAGGCCTTATGTGCCAGCAGTGAGTTCACAGTTCTAAATTTAGGGTGTAGCATCTTCAATATTCAGTCCTCATCTACTAAGCCTCATATGATTTCTGTGATAATTCTTGTGAGACATGGCACTTTTCTCACTTCTTAGACTTACCTTTCTTCAGCACTAAGGTCATGTCTTTCACCTTCATGGCATGTTTATTTTTATTTGTATTTTCAGCTCTCTACACTTCTCTGAAGTCCTCACACTTTGGCTCAGGGATCTTTCTGATTAAAAGAATTGTTAGTTCTTTGAGATTTTAATACAATTCATTCTGATTAAATTTGTTTTTGTCCTTCTCAAATCTTCTCCAATTAAGTACACTTTTTTGAATTCATCACCTACCATCCATATATTTCCAACGGTGTCTGGGGCTACCAGACATGAATGATCTCCTGAACCAATTCAGTCCACTTTACTTGTCATTAAGAAAAAAAAATCACAAGTAATAAAGAATGTAACTTCACAGATTGGCTTTAATGAGGTATACCTTACATTTTAATGGCTATATAGCAAGAATTGGCTCCTAGAATTAATCAGGAAGTGGGAAAAGCTTTGCTTATATAAAAAAATTACTTATGAATGCTAGCTCTCATGGATGTGGGAGATACATGGAATGCCAGTATGTTAGGGTCATATGGCAGCCATCTGAAGCTGGCTTGCCTTCAGCACATGTGGTGATATTGTGTTCCCCAATATATTGTGCGCCATAATAAACTTATCTGGGGTCTGAAAACAGAACAGTCACTAGATACAGAGGACAGAAAATGGTGGCACACATGCCTTTAATCCTAGCATTTCAGAGGCAGAGACCCATCTGGATCTCTGTGAGTTCAAAGCCACACTGGAAACAGCCAGGCATGGTGACACATGCCTTTAATCCCAGGAAGTGATGGCAGGAAGCAGAAAGGTATATAAGGCATGAGGACCAGGAACTAGAGCTTTTTTAAGCTTTTAGCTTTTAGCAGCAGTTCAGTTGAGATCCATTCAGATGAGGACTCAAGAAGCTTCCAGTTTGAGGAAACAAAATCAGCTGAGAAGTTGGTGAGGTGAGGTTAGCTGTGGCCAGTTCTATTTCTCTGATCTTTCAGTGTTCACCCCAAATATCTGACAACAGTGTTTTTTATTTAATAAGACCTTTTAAGATTTGTGTTATATCTGGCACCCAACTTGTCAGTATGAATTCTCAAAAAAAAAGCTACTTGCCTGTGACATTGCAGGCCCCAGCTCAGACCAAATCCACACATTTCTGGTTTTGGTGGTGCACGCTTGTAGGATTTGCTGAAGGAAGCAGAGGCAGGAGGATCCTGAGTTTGAGGCCAGCCTAGGAGGCTTGCTGAGGAGAAGCTGGGACTGGGGCTGAGCTACAAACAGTGATGGTGGGACCATGAAGGTAGTGGCTGCTGCTCCGAGTTGCCAGCTGCTTCTTATCGTGTTGATGGCAGCAGTGATGCTTTTACCAGGGATGAAAGTTTTACTGCTGTTTGTTCAGACAATTGCCAGAACCATTGTGTTACAAGAAACCATTGGCAAAAGTCAGTTTGGAGAAGTTGCTATGAAGATATTCTCTTCTAGGGAAGTCCGTTCATGGTTCTGAGAGGAAGACATTTATCAGACTGTGACTGCTCCACACTACAGAGGAAGGAAAACAAATGTCTGCAGGGAACCATGACCACACCTAACAGTGACTTTGACATCTTCAAAAAGATGACGAGATCCCACAATGACGATTCCACATGGACTATGGTAAAGCCATTAAGATGATTAACACCACAGAAAGATTGGCTTTGGACTACAAACTACTCAGGACAATTTCGAGATGTCTAGCTGAGAAGATCCAAATTCGCAGACTACCCGACCAAGGACTTGAGACAAGCCCTGCACTTTCTCATTATGCAGATACTTGGCAAGTGATACAACTAACTCTCTCAGGACTTGACAATTAACCCCCAAATTTTCTTTTCAGGATCCTCTAAAGATGTCTTTGCCCCCAGAAAGCAGGAAATAATTTTAAGAAAATGATGCTCACATTCCCAACAGGTGAGATGAGTGGTTTTCGGTCGTTCAATGGCTTATGGATAATTACTATTGTTTACAGTGGTTCGTTACAAGTTGTTAATTGTTAATGGTCAAAAAAAAAAGCTAAACAAAGGAGATTAGATACAGGGTTCTTGTTTAAAAAAAGGAAAAAGAAAAAAGAGGATATAGAAAAGGGTAGATCATTGAATCTACTCCGAAAAAAGGGAAGATATAGAAAGGATAAGATAAAAGGTAGATTTTTGGATCTACTCAGAAAAAAAAGAGAATATATATATGATCAGATTAAAAAGGAGATTATTGAATCTACTTTTAAAATGGAACTACTTGTTTTAAATAGGATAAGTAATGAAAATTTTTATCTGAATTTGTCAAATGATAATGGACTTGACATTATTAATGTATATAGTAAATTTTTTTGTCTGAGTTTGTCAAATGTTAATGGACTGGACATTGTTAATACATACATATATATATATATATATTTAAATGGAGTTTTTTGTCTGAATCTGTCAAATATTAATGGACATTGTTAATTTAGTTCTTGACTGTATATATTGTATATACTTATTGGATATAGTTTTCTTGTATTAGTTATAAACTTTTTTTAATTTTAGACAAAAAAGGGAAAATGTGGTGATATTGTGCTCCCCAATATATTGTACACCATAATAAACTTATTTGGTGTCAGAGAACAGAACAGTCATAGATGGACATAGAGGCCAGAAAATGGTGGTACTCACCTTTAATCCTAGCACTTCAGAGGCAGAGATCCATCTGGATCTCTGTGAGTTCAAAGCCACACTGAAAACAGCCAAGGATGGTGACACATGCCTTTAATCCCAGGAAGTGATGGAAGGAAGCAGAAAGGTTTATAAAGTGTGAGGAGCAGGAACTAGACCTTTTTAAGCTTTTAGCTTTTAGCAGCAGTTCAGCTGAGATCCATTCAGATGAGGACTCAGAGGTTTCCAGTTTGAGGAAACAAGATCAGTTAAGAAGTTGCCAAGGTGAGTTTAGCTGTGGATTGTTCTGTTTCTCTGATCTTTAAGAGTTCACCCCAATATCTGACTCCAGTGTTTTTTATTTAATAAGACCTTTTAAGATTTATGTTACAAGCAAACTTTGAGGAACAAAGCTGTGATTGAGGTTACTCCCATGGCAGATATAGTGGTTTCCAGAACAAGAATGAAGTCTATCTGGGAAATGTGTGGATAATTTATCTTTAGTATTATGAATATATTATATGTGTGCAGTAAATTTTACTTAAATTTAGAGGTTAGCTCATAATACCTTTGACAGTTTGTGAACAATATTACTTTTTACATCTTTCATTTTCTTTTTCTTTTCTTTTTGAAATTAAAAGTACATCATTTCTCGTTTCTTTTCCTCACCCTAAAACTTCTCATATATTCCTCCTCACTCTCTTTCAAGTTCACTGCATCTTTTTTTCTTAATTGTTATTTCATGCATATGTGTATATACATACACATTTTTAAAAATAACCTTCTCAGTCTTTATAATATTATTTATATGTATGCTTTCAGGGCTGACCAATAAGTGTTAGATAACCAATTGGTTAGTTCTTACCTGGGAACTTCTCTTTGCTTGTGCTTGAGACCTTGTGGTTTTCCCCTGTTCTCTCAGCATATCTATTGTTGGCTTTGTTCAATTCATGTTTAAGCAGTATCTGTTTGCACTTGAATTTTTGCTTCCTGAATCAAATCATGTATTTCTTTTTTAAAATTGTAAATATCATACTTAACAGAACTCTGAGGGGAAATTATCATAAGAGACATAATATGTCATCAAGTCCACTAATTAGTATGACATTTATTAATTTGATTAATACATATTAATTTTTACAATGCAATATTTTTCATTATATTTTCTTATTTTTTCTTTTTCTTTTTTTATTATTAAGAAAATTTTCTATTCATTTTACATACCAATCACATATCCCCCTCTCCTCCCTCCTCCCACCCCACAGCCTTTTTACCACCAACCCATCCCCCCATTCCCATTTTCTCCAAGGGAAGTTAGCAAGCCTGGTACATTTAGCTGAAGCAGGTCCAAGCACCCCCACACACAACAAGGCTGTGCTAGTTGTCCCACCTTAGGCACTGGGGTCCAAAAAGACCTCTCATGCTCCAGGGATAGATCCTGATCCCACTGCCAGGTAGCCCCTTAAGCAGGTCAAGCTATACAACTGTCTCACTTATGCAGAGGGCCTAGTCCAGTCCCATGGAAGCTCCACAGCTATTGCTCCACAGTTCATGAGTTCCCACTAGTGTGGTTTGGTTGTCTCTGTAGGTTTCCCCATTGTGATCTTGATTCCCCTTGCTCCTAGAGTCTCTCTTCCTTCTCTACACCCGGACTCCTGCAATTTGGCCTGGTGCTTGGCTATGGATCTCTGCATCTGCTTCCATCAGTAACTGGATGAAGGCTCTATGATGACGGTTAGGGTATTCACCAATCTGATTACCAGGGTAGACCAGGTCAGGCACCCTCTCCACTATTGCTGTTAGTCTAAGCTGGGGTCACCTTGTGGATTCCTGGGAACTTCTCTAGCACCCAGATTCTCCTTATCCCCATGATGTCTCTATCTTGGTGTCTCTTTCTTTGCTCTCCACTCTGCCCCTGTTCTAGCTGGATCATCCCATTCCCTTATGTTTTCATCCAACATCCTCTACCCTCCATTGCTCCCCTCACCCCGAGTTTATTCAGGGAGATCTCCTCTATTTCCCCATCCCAGAGCGACCCATGCATCCCTCTTAGGATTCTCTTGTTAGATAGCCTCTCAGAAGATGTGCATTGTAGTCTGAAGATCCTTTACTTTACATTCAGTACCCACTTACGAGTGAGTAGAAACCATGTTTGTCATTTTAGTCTGCATTACCTCACTCACAATGGTATTTTCTAGTTCCCTCCATTTGCCTGCAAATTTCATGACTGCTGAGTAGAATGCCAGTTTGTACATGTGCCACATTTTCTTTATCTGTTCTTTGGTTGAGAGGCATCTAGGTTGTTTCCACGTTCTGGCTATTATGAATAATGCTGATATGAACATAGCTGAGCATGTGTCCTTGTGGCATGATTGAGCATTCCTTTGTTGTATGCCCAAGAGTGGTATCATTGGGTCTTGAGGAAGATTGATTCCCAATTTTCTGAGAAACCAACATACTGATTTCCAAAGTGGCTGTACAAGTTTGCATTCCCACCAACTTTGGAGGAGTGTTCCCCTTGCTCCATATCCTCTTCAACATAAGTTGTCTTCAATGTTTTTGATCATAGCCATTCTGACAGGTGTAAGATGGTATCTCAGAGTCATTTTGATCTGCATTTCGCTGATGACTAAGGATGTTGAGCAATTCCTTAAATGTCTTTCAGACATTTGAAAGAGATTCTCCTGTTGAGAATTCTCTGTTTAGCTCTGTAGTCCATTTTTAATTAAATTGTTTGGTATTTTGATGTCTAGTTTCTTGAATTCTTTATGTATTTTGGAGATCAGCTCTCTGTCAGATGTGGGGTTGGTGAAGATCTTTTTCCATTCTGTGTAGGCTATCATTTTGTCTTATTAACAATGCCCTTTGCCTTACAAAAGCTTCTCTATTTCAGGAAGTCCCATTTATTAATTGATACTCTCAGTGTCTGTGCTACTGGTGTTGTATTTAGGAAGTAGTCTACTGTGTCAATAAGTTCAAGAATACTTCCTATTTTCTCTTCTAACAAGGTCAGTGTAACTGGGTTTATTTTGAGGTCTTTGATCCACTTGGACTTGAGTTTTGTACATGGCAATAAATATGGATCTATTTGCAATCTTCTACATGTTGACCTCCAATTATACCTGCACCATTTGTTGAAGATGTTTCCTTTTTTCCACTGTACAATCAGGTATTCATATGTGTGCTGATTGTCAGGGTCTTAAATTCAATTCCATTCATCCACATGTCAGTTTTTATGCCAATACCAAGCTATTTTTATTACTATAGCTCTATAATAGAGCTTGACATCAGGGACGATGATGCCTCCAGAGGTTGCTTCATTGTACAGCATTCTTTTAGCTACCCTGGGTTTTTTGTTTGTTTGTTTGTTTTTTGTTTTGTTTTTTTTTCCCTTAAGAAGTTGAGTAGTGTTCTTTCCAAGTCTTTGAAGAATTGTGTTGGGATTCTGATGGGGATTGCATTGAATCTGTAGATTGCTTTTGAAAAGATTACCATTTTTACTATGTTAAACCCACATATCTATGAGCATAGGAGATCTTTCCATTTCCTGGTATCTTCTTCAATTTCTTTCTTCAGAGACTTAAAGATCTTGTCATACAGGTCCTTCACTTGCTTAGTTAGAGTTATCCCAAGGTATTTTATATTATTTGTGGCTATTGTAAAAAGTGATGTTTCTCTGATCTCTTTCTCAGCCCATTTATCATTTGTCTATAGGAGGTCTTCTGATTTTTTTGAGTTAATCTTGCATCCCACCACATTACTGAAGGTGTTTATCAGCTGTAGGAGTTCCCTAGTAGAATTTTTGGGGTCACTTATATATACTATCATATTGTCTGCAAATAGTGAAAGTCTGGCTTATCCCTTTCCAATTTGTATCCCGTTGATCTCTTTTTGTTGTCTTATTGCTCTAGCTAGAACTTCAAGTACTATATTGAATAAATATGGGGCCAGTGGACAACCTTGTCTTGTTCCTGTTTTTAGTGGAATCACTTTGAGTTTCTCTCCATTTAATTTGATGTTGGCTGTCATCTTGCTGTAAATTTCCTTTCTTATGTTTAGGTATGTTCCTTGTATTCCTGATCTCTCCAAGACCTTTATCATGAAGGGGTGCTGGATTTTGTCAAAGGCTTCTTCAGCATCTCATGAGATGATCATGTGATTTTATTTCTTTCAGTTCATTTATACAGTGTATTACATTGACAGATTTTCATATGTTGAACCATTTCTGCGTCTCTGGGATGAAGTCTACTTGGTCATGGTGGATAATTTTTTGATGTGTTCTTGAATTCGGTTTGCAAATATTTTATTGAGTATTTTTGTATCAATGTTCATGAAGGAGATTTGTCTGTAATTCTTTTTCTTTGTTTCATCTTTGTGTGGTTTGGGTATCAGGCTAACTGTAGCCTCATGAAAAGAGTTTGATAATGTTCTCTCTGTTTCTATTGTGTGCAACAATCTGAGGAGTATTTGTATTAGTTCTTAGACATTCTGGTAGAATTCTGCCCTGAAATCATCTGGTCCTGGGCTTTTTTAGTTGGGAGACTTTTAATGACTGTTTCTATTTCCTTAGGTGTTATTGGTCTATTTAAATTGTTTATCTGGTTTTGATTTAACTTTGGTATGTGGTATCTATCCAGAAAATTATCCATTTCTTTTAGATTTTCTAATTTTGTGGAGTACACAATTTTGAAGTATGACCTGATGATTCTCTGGATTTCCTCATCTGTTTTTATGTCTCCCTTTTCATTTTTGATTTTGTAAATTTGGATGCTCTCTCTCTGCCTTTTGGTTAGTTTGGATAAGGGCTTGTCTATCTTGTTGATTTTCTAAGAACCAACTCTTTGTTTCATTGATTCTTTGTATTGTTCTCCTTGTTTCTATTTTATTGATTTCATCCCTCAATTTCATTATTTCCTGGCATCTATTCTTCCTGGATGAGTTTGCTTCCTTTTGTTCTAGAGCTTTCAGGTGTGCTGTTAAGTCACTAGTGTGAGATTTCTCCAACTTCTTTATGTGGGTATTTAGTGCTGTGAATTTCCCTCTTAGCACTGCTTTCGTAGTGTCCCATAAGTAAGTATGTAGTACATTTGTTTTCAATGAATTCTAGGAAATATTTAATTTTTTTCTTTATTTCCTTCTTGATCCATTGGTGATTAAGTTGAGCATTATTCAGTTCCATGAGACTGTAGAATTTCTGTAATATTTGTTGTCATTGAAATCTAACATTAAGACATGGCAGTCCAATAAAATACAGGAGGTTATTCCAATTTTTTTTATCTGTTGAGATTTGCTTTGTGACTGAGTATGTGGTTGATTTTTAGAGAAGATTCCATGGGGTGCTGAGAAGAAGGTATATTCTTCTGTGTTAGGGTGGAATGCTCTGTAGATATCCATTTAGTCCATTTGAGTCATAACATTTGTTATTTCCCTTATTTCTCTGTTAAGTTTCTTTCTGGCAGAACTGTCCATTGGTATATTGTGGGGTGTTGATGTCTCCCACTACTAGTGTGTGGGGTTTGATGTACAGTTTAAGCGTCTGTAATGTTCCTTTTACAAATGTGGGTGCCCTTGTATTTGGGGCATAAATGTTCAGAATTGAGACTTCATCTTGGTGGATTTTTCCTGTGATGAATATGTAATGTCCTTCCCAATCTCTTTCAATTGATTTTAGTTTGAAATCTATTTTGTTAGATATTAGGATAGCTTCACCAGCTTGCTTCTTGAGTTCTTTTGCTTGTTAAGTCTTTTCCCAGCCTTATAGTCTGAGGCAGTATCTGTCTTTGAAGTTGAGGTATGTCTCTTGTATGGAGCAGAAGGAAGGATCCTGTTTTTTGTATTAATTCTGTTAGCCTGTGTCTTTTTATTGGTGAATTGAGTCCATTGATATTAAGGGATATTAATAACCAGTGATTGTTAATTCCTGGTATTTTTTGGTAGTAGTGTTGTGTATTTCCCTTCTTTGGTATTTGTTGGTGTAGGATTATCTATTGCCTGTGTTTTCATGGATGCATCTAACTTTCTTAGGTTGGATTTTTTTCCTTCTAGTGCTTTCTGTAGGATTTGTGAATAGCTATTGTTTAAATCTGGTTTTATCATGGAATATTTTGTTTTCTCTGTCTATGATGATTGAGAGTTTTACTGGGTATAATAGTCTGGGTTGACATCCATGGGCTCTTAGTGTCTGCATAACATCTGTCCAAGACTGTTGGCTTTAATGTTTTCTTTGACTGGTGAATCTATTTCCTCTATAGTATCTTCAATGCCAGATATTCTCTCTTCTATCTCTTGCATTCTATTTGTTATGCTTGCATCTGTAATTCTTGTTTGGTTACTGAGATTTTCCATTTCCAGCATTCCCTCAGTTTGTGTCTTCTTTATTGCTGCTTTTTCAGTTTTCAAGACTTGACCTGTTTTATTCACCTATTTGATTGCTTTTTCTTGGTTTTCTTGCCTTTCTTTAGGAGATTTATTGATTTCTTCCAATTTTTTGTTTGTCTTTTCTTTGATTTTTTTAAGGGAATTTTTCATTTCCTCTTTAAAGTCCTCTATCACCTTCTTAAAGTCATTTTTAAGGTCGATTTCTTGTGCTTCTGTGTTGGAATATTCAGGTTTTGCTGATGTAGAACTACTATGTTCTGGTGGTGCCATATTGCTCTTTTTTTGTTGAATGTATTCTTGCATTGGCATTAACCCATCTCTTCCCGCAATTGGTGCAAGCAGTCAAGCAGTGTCCTTTTCTGAGGAAACCTCTTTTTTTTTTTTTTTTTTTTTTTTGTTTTGTTTTGTTTTTTTGGTTTTTTTGAGACTGGGTTTCTCCATGTAGTTTTGGTGCTGTCCTGGATCTCGCTCTGTTGACCAGGCTGGCCTCAAACTCACAGAGATCCACCTGGCTCTGCCTCCCAAGTGCTGGGATTAAAGGTGTGCGCCACAGACACCTGGCCTGAGGAAGGCTCTTTTGGTCCAGTTGGCACTCTTGGTCCAATAAGAGCTGATGAAGTCTCTGTCTGTCTCAGGGAGCAGTTCTTGGCCCAATCAGAGCTCTTGGTCCAATCAGAGGTCTTGGTCCAATCAGAGCTGATGAAGTCTCTGTCTGTCTCAGGGAGCAGCTCTTGGCCCAATTGGAGTTCTTGGTCCAATCAGAGCTCTTGGTCCAATCAGAGCTGGTGGAGTCTTTGTCTCAGTAAGCAGCTGTGGTCTTGGAGGATGGGTAGGTTTGAGAGTTGTGGTGGGCCTTGTAGGTTACAGGGTCTGCTGTGGGGGGTAGTCAGTCCTGCCTGAAGGAATCCTGCCTGCTGGTGTGCAACTGGGACTGAAATGGGTGGGGATATCGAGGTGCAGGGTTGTGCCACTGGGCCTAAAGCCTAGAGACTAGGGTGCTGGACTAGGAGAACATAGACTAACCTCTTGGTTCAATGGGAGCTGGCAGATTCTGTGTCTTAGGGAGTAGCTGCGGTCTTGGAGGATGGGTGTTTTCATTATATTTTCACACACACACACTCAGCGTACTTTGATGTTATTGATTTACTACCCTATATGACCCACCCTCACCCACCTTCCCTTCCCACTATTCACTTTACTATTATCTAATGACCTAAGTTCTACTTCCATAGCTTTTAAAAAAATTCCACATGAGAGTAATTATCTAATACTCATCTTTATGAATTTGACTTATTTTGCTTAACACTCTGGTCTCCAGTTCTGTTAATTTTCCTTTCTAACGTAATTCCCTTCTTCTTCATGCTCAAGATAATTGCATATGTAAAACACATATCTTTATCCATCCAACTGCTCTTAGGAGTTACACTGATATCTTGGCCTGGCTGCTGTAAAAATTTGAGAATGAACATTGATATTCAGATACCTCTGTTTTATACTGCTTTTGATGATTCTGTGCAGATATTCAAGAATGATATAAATGGATCAGATATCATTTATACTTTTAACTATTTAGTAAATATTATACAATACTCTTTGCAGAGCATATCGTAGAACATAGTATAAGAGATTTTCTTTTTATAGATTAGCATGCCAGTATGATATGCACATCTATATGGATGTCATATATGAAAGAAAATAATACATGTTTAAATACATGAAGATATCTTTAGTCAAGGAAAGTCTAAAATGAGGTACATATATGAATATGTCCTTTCCATTTCACCAGAGGCAGCTGTCAATGAAAGAACCAGTGGTAGACTTCAAGCACTAGAATGGAACTTGTGAAAACAAGATTAATACCAAAATTAGAGCCATTACTAATCAACTGCATATTGAAAACAAGAAAAAACATTTTAAATTCACTATGACTTTTCAGTCTAGTGCACTTAAAAGTATAGTACATATCATATGCACTTGCGTATAGTCAAATTCATTAAATACACATTTTGTGTTGAATTTTGTAGGACTCAGGTTGTAACTATAGATGTGCACATGTTAGCCAAGCTTTGTGCTTCTAAGCTATCTCCTCTTTCTATTACAGTTTAAGTACAATTTTTATACACATTTTTTCCATAGCTTTTGAAGGGCACCTTTTACCTCTTTGTTTCTCAAGCTGTAGATAATGGGATTCAACATGGGTATTACCAAGGTGTAGAATACAGATGCCATTTTATCAGTCTCAAAAGAGTGACTAGACTTGGGCTGTACGTACATAAAAAACAGAGTCCCATATAATACAACTACCACTGTCAGGTGAGACCCACAGGTAGAGAAGGCCTTGTGTCTGCCCTCTGCAGAGTTCATCCTGATGATGGCCACAAGGATCAATATGTAAGACACAAGTACTACAGAAAGGGATGAAACCAAATTAAATGCTGAGAAGATCAATATTATAAGTTCAATGTCATGTGTTCCTGAGCAGATCAAGGTCAACAAAGGAAGGCTGTCACAGTAAAAGTGACTAATGACTTTATGACCACAGAAGGATGAAATAAAAATTTTGATGGTGGTGATCAGAGAGAGAAAGGCACTGAAGAGATAGGGAATTATCACCAATACCCAGCACACTTTCTGAGACATGATGACTGTATAGAGCAGAGGGCTGCAGATGGCCACATAGCGGTCATAGGCCATTGCTGCCAGAACAAATAACTCACTAATGATGAAGAAGATGAACAAAGCTAGCTGAATGGCACACCAGTTATAGGGGATGGTATTTTCATTTGTTACAAAGTTTACCAACATTTTGGGCCCCACAGCTGTTGAGTAACCAAAATCAATGAAAGCCAGATGTCTGAGAAAAAAGTACATAGGTGTTTGTAGCCTCTCATCCAACTTGGTGAGGAGGATCATACCCAAATTTCCCACCACTGAGGCGACATAGATGAGAAAGAACATTATGAAAAAAGGAGCCTGTAGTTCAGGGCGGTCTGTGATACCCATGAGAATGAATTCATTCAGCACAGAGAGGTTCTGCTTCTCCATCTAGACTGTTAAGGAAATGTTTACTTGGAGGTATCTTCACAGCCCACAGGGATTCAGGAAGTTATCTGTTAAAATTTCAGAGTTTAAGTCACATAGTATAGTAGAGTTTTATGTTTTTATGTTCTTCCTTTGTTTTTGACAGGAAGTAATTTTATATGACTCATGTGCATTGCTGAACACAGATACAAGGTTCAAAAATACTGTACTCTGCACATCATAAACAGTTTAATTTTCTTTCTGCAATATATTGCAAAGTATTACACTGTCTTTGTGATTTTGTTTGTAAATATGTTATTTAAAAGAGGCTTGACCTAGATTAAGATTATGGATCTTTTAAAGTATTTCTCCTTACAAATATGTGTGTGTGTGTGTGTGTGTGTGTGTGTGTGTGTGTGTGTGTGTGTAATCTGTGAAACATCATTTTAGAAAGAAGTAAATTGAAATATATCATTTACATATGTCTCTGCTTTATATCTTTACAACTCATCCATGAACATCACTAACTCACTCTACAGGGGTTGCTTTATATCTCCTAATTGTATCATCTTATATCAAATAGCACCCTGGCCCTTTATATATATGTAATGTTATAAAATTGTATCTTTACTCTATTATGGTTTGAGTATATCTGGAGATTATAATGGGAAATTAGTTTCAGTCTTGCATTCGTTCTGAGCTTAGTAATAGTGTCAGTGAAATGATGTATCTGATGATGCCATTATTTATTCTAGCATATTTTAAGTAAACTTCTATGATCCTAATAATTAAACTATTGAGTGGTTTGCCTAAGCAAGCTACTTCAAATCTATTTACTTCAAAATTGAAAATATAAGATTAAAGGAGCAGATGGTATCTTCAACCTGAGGGAATAGTGTCAACCCTGATGCAGAAGCAACACAAAATGGTGTATCATGTGGAGCAAAGAAAGGTCTACAGTTACTAGGAATAACTAGGTACTACAAAAATAATTCTTAACATAATCACATGTAAAAACAAACAAACAAATATTAGATGCCTAAGATGCCATAGCATCCATAGGAATTTACTATTCTCATATTTTAATTTTGACTCTTTTTAAACCATTATTGCATCTTCCATCAGCTAAATATTTAAAGATCTGAATCAATAGCTGCAGTTCTTTAAAACTACATTTTGTCGATTCCTTTATGATATCTTTTTTTATATTCCTAGAATATAAAAAATGAGAAGCATTGTGCTCTTCCATCCAGTATGGCTGAAATACACACACACACACACACACACACACACACACACATACTTGCACACACATGAACATATAGTCACATACACACGCACACCTACATAGACACATACAAACACACATACACACACACATATTGACACACATATACACATACACACAGATACACATACACACACATA
>CABHPR010145772.1:0-13284 GCA_902168415.1 Peromyscus melanophrys | reverse complement strand
CTCTCTCTCTCTCTCTCTCTCTCTCTCTCTCTCTCTCTCTCTCTTTCTCTCTCCCTCTGTGTGTGTGTGTCTCTCTCTGTCTCTCTCTCTCTCTCTCTCTTCATTAAGTTGTATGCTTTCTGCAACTACCTATCAAAAACCTAGTTTATTTGTTTCAGTGCCAGCTCTTGGGGGAGTCGCGGTGGGACAAATCTTCTCTTGTATAATACTAGTAAAACAGACAGTTACAGAAAAACAAAGATGTGAGTGCATACAAACCAGGGAAACTGACATGACCGTACTGAACAACTGGAAACTGCTTTCAAAGGTCTTTTTGCTGGAAAGTTTTAGACTCACTTCACGTTATCCTTCTGCTCAAAACACACACCTAGATAACAACATATTTGCTGCAATAACGTTCTACTTGACAAATTTAAAAAATGCTCATTTTTCTCAGACTTCTCATTGGTATGGAAATAACAAATAGACACAAAGCTAACTAGGAAACATGAAATTGCATATATTGGTTTAAATATGATGATCCTAATTGTGTCTGTAGTTGAAACTGAAGATGTCAGGAATGATCAGTGGAACTAATTTGATACCATGAAGACTGGTTCCAACCACTCACCTAGAATGAGAAAAGGGTTCTTGTTCTTCTGTTGAGTTAAGAACCAGATTGCAATCAATGTCCTTCCAAGTGTCTCTTCCTTTTGAAGTATACATCTGTGAGCTTGAAAGCAACTTCTTCTTATTCCCAAAACATCTTAGAACTGACAACAATATCACTGGGTATTTGTTAATTATCTGGAGACCAGTTGATTTCCCTACTGAGAAATTATCTTATACAGCATTCAATTTATTTCATCTGTTATTAAATTTAACTTGAAATATTTAAATAACTGTAAGCATTATATATTTTGATATTTTTGTTCTTTCACTTCTAAGTGTAACCACCAAACATTCAGCAATTCCCACCATGTGCTAAAGCTTGCTTTACGCTGGGGGTCAAAGAACAGTTTAAACATGCCTAGTGGTGACTTCTAAAGATTAACAAGTTGACTATTGAAAACTTCTTATAAAATGACAGTAAATGATAAGTTAATGGTAAATCTATAATTATCAGGAATTCGTTAACCTTCATGACTCATCTCTTCCTTATAGATATGACCATTCTTTTCCTTATAGATACTTTTACTGTAAAATTAACAGAAGTACTTGAAATAAAAGTATCCTTATAAAGTAGATACAGTACATATTTAATGTACAAATTCATTTCATGTCTGTTTGATAAAGATTTTGCTTAAGTATAATTTATGAATTATGCATTTTCACTATATTGTTTATTTCATTGAATAAAATTATGATAATCTCTGTCAGCAACCATATATTCATTTTATGGTAATGGACACTCAGTTAATTATACATTCCTGATTTCTCATTCTGAGGCTTTATTTAAAATTCTTAGTTCTTTCTATTCCAATATTAAATATTCTTGGAATTTGTAGGCATAAGACAGAATCGAGATCTGGAGAGTTGATTCTCTATTGATTGCTGACACCCCTCCTCTTGACTAACAGGTAGTCAGATTCATCAATTACCTTTCCTATTGTCTTCCTTGTTTCTGGGATATGACACAGCACATTTACATTAGGAAGTGGTAAAACTGAAACCCAATCCCTGCTGTTCTCAAAGCTTCCTTTGGTGACAACAGACGGCCAGGAGGTGATTCTATCTCCCTCATTATTTGGAGACTTCATTGAGATTGCCTTCATATCATGTAAGAAGTTTCTACTGCACTAGGTTTCTATAGTTGAGTTCTTGGCCAAAGGGTCTCATAGAAATCCCCCAAAAAACTACGCTGTTAGAAGGACAATAGGTTTCTCTCCACAAACTGATAGCAAGGTCCCATTGATGAAGACAATACCCACACAGCTAATTGAAGATGGAGGTCAAGCTGGTGCCTACAAAGAATCTTCACGCCCATGTTCTAGTGTCTGTGACATAGAAAGGTACTCTGAAGACTACCAATAAAAAAAAAGAATAACATCAACCTAACCTTATAACATTTTATCCACAATCTGTCATGCCTGCAAACCACGCTAGGGCAATGGTGATAACAAACGTTGTGGGAGATAACAACCAATGTCTGATTTGACTTAAGGCCCACTCCATGAGATGAAACCCACACCTAACACTGCTTGGGTGAACAAAAACACTAGTCTATATAGCACAGAGACCTAGGGAAAAACCAAATACTGCTGGTCTAAAAAAAGTAACAATAAAGTGACTCCTAATGATTATTTCCTATAGTCATAGATTTTTGCCATATTAAACGATCATCAAAGAGACTTCCTTCTGCAGTAGAAGGGAACAACTAGAGAGACCCAAAACAAGACATTACAGAGAGAGAGAGAGAGAGAGAGAGAGAGAGAGAGAGAGAGAGAGAGAGAGAGAGAGAGAGAGAGAGAGAGAGAGAGAGTCCTGGAAACACACAGCTCTAAATGAGACCTCACCATTCAAGCACAAACTGGGAGAAGGTAGGTCCCCAGCCTATTGAGATAGTTCCGCGCAGCACCCATCAGATTTCTCCTCCTGTTTTCTCCAGGTGATTTTGGCATAGATGTGGTGACTTGAACAAGAGTCTAAGAGGCAGGCTTCAGTCACAGGTCTCAGGAGCCGCCTCTGCCATGTAGGCATCCAATTCAACATCCAGGTGCGCCTTCCTTTCTGACATGTTCATCCAGTTCAGCGTCCAGCTGCTCCTTGGTCAGTATGGGGCTAGTGAGGGCACCTCTCCCTCGGCCGCGGCCACAGCCTCGGCCATGTCCTGGCCTCCAAAAACCCCTCTTCCACAACCAAAATCTGCCCGACCTGGGGGTGGCATCCCGCCCCCGGGCAGGGTTCTGGCGCCAGGTCCCCCACCTACTCCTCCGCCTTGGGGCAAGTCTCTCTGGATGATGGCTAGGCCCCTTCCTCCATTTGCTCCCCTGGCAAGGGCACCCATGGGACCTCCTAAACGGACTTGGATGCTCCTCTCACCCAGGCGCCCCTCTAAGCTCTGACTAGGATTTAACGCTGCCTGGACAGAGGGTCTCCTCTCCATCTGCTGGGCCAGTCTTCTGTTTCTGGCACTGGAGAGCTGCTGCTGCCGCCTCGTGGAGGCCCTGACGTTTCCCTGCAGGGGCTGTGGCTGTTTGTTCTTCTGCAGTTGAGCAAAATGCTCATTTTGAGACATCTTGGTGGTGCTTCTTAGCACAACTCTGGGCACTGGCTGTGCGGGGCCCCTTCAAATCCTGAGAATCCAGTTGGAGGACTGGTGGAGTAGGGGAGGTGAGAAGTGGCTGGGGCTTGTTCCTTTGTCTCTCTGAGGCTTCAGTATTCACCCCAGATATCCGCCTCAGGGTTCTTATTATTACCAGTCAGGATTGGACCACCAGTTCCTGAGAAAGCTGCATCAGCAGCTTGCCAGTGCGGAAGCTGCAGAAGGCCGGACTCTCCATCCCACCTCTTGGGACTTTGCTTTGGACACCAGGTGGCGGGGTTGGCGGTGCCAACTTTGGTGGCACAGATGAAAGGCAAGAGAGGGCCGGCGGGTCTAGGTACCCAACCCAGGATGAGAGAGCTTTGCATAGTACCCGCCTGGCACCTAACCTCCCTGGATTCTCAGGATTTGCAGAAGCCTGCTCAGCCAGTGCTAAAAGTTGTGCTAAGAGGCACCACCAAGATGTTTCTAAATGAGCGTTTTGCTCAACCATGGAAGAACAAACAGCCACAGCCCATGCGGGGAAACGTCCAGGTCTCCATGAGGTGGCAGCAGCAGTTCGCCTGTTCCAGAAACAGAAGGCTGGCCTAGCATATGGATAAGAGACCCTCGGTCCTGGCAGCCTTAAATCCTAGTCAGAGCTTAGAGGGGCTCCTGGGTGAGAGGAGCATCCATGTCTTTTTAGGATGTCTTGCTCCTCTTGCCAGGGGAGCGAAAGGAGGAAGATGCGCAGCTGTCATCCAGAGACACTTGCCCCAAGGAGGAGGAGTAGGTGGGCGACTTTGCGCCAGAACCCTCCCAGGGGGCGGGATGTCATCCCTAGGTTGGGCTGTGTTATATCGTGGAAAATGCGCTTTTGGAGTCCCAGGCCCAGGGCGTGGCCGTGAACCTGGCTGTTGCTGAGGGAGCGGTCCCCTCACTTGCCTTGAACTGACCTATTAGCAGCTGGACGCCGAACTGGATTCATACATGTAGGAAATGAAAGTGCCCCTGGATGCTTAGTTGGATGCCTACAGGACAGAGGCAGCTTCTGAGCCCTGTGACTGTATCCCGCCTCTTAGACTCTAGTTCAAGTCACCACATCTATGCCCAAATCACCTGGAGGAAACAGGAGGAGATTCCAGACCTGTGTTGGGAGGAACTATTACAATAGGCTGTGACCTACCTGCCACTACTTGGCGCGTTTATTTGATGTAATGCTTGACTGTACATTTGTATATCCTCACAATAAAGAGTTTTTCTTGTATTTTGGTTGTGGACTACTTTTGTTATTTTCGACCAATACTATGTACCTCCCCATGGGAGGCCTTTCCTTCCTGTAAGTGTTAGTGGTTGGTGGGTTCGGAGTGGGATGCTGGAGGCGGGGGACATGGGAACAGGGGAATATTTTTTTTGATATGTAAAATGATTAAAACAATTTCTTAATAAATAGATAAATCAGAAAGTATCATCTCAAATTAGACAAGCCAAGCCAACAGAATAATATAAATTCCTCAAAGAAGGCAAAGGAATGATCGAGTCACGCTGTCTAGTGGACGGCATGTTTTACTGTATATATTGTATATGCTCACAATAAATAGATTTTCTTGCTTTTTTGTTTGGCCTGCCTTTGATATTTTCGACCAAAAAACCGGAAGGGGGTATAGTTTGGGGTGGGGTTAGAAATGTGGTGATATACTGTGTATCAAAAATGCTTGCTTGAGGGTCAGAAGACACAGTCAGCCACCAGATTAAATGTAGGGTCCAGGTAGTATGCCACCCACCTTTCATCCTAGCACTGGAGAATTCAAAACCACCCTGGACCTCTCGGGATCCCATCATTCTAGGCAAGAAAGGGAGCTTCAGGTCTGTGGCACACCCTTAATCCTAGCACTTGAATGTCATGTGATCATCACTCTCAGCACTAGGAAGGCAGTGACGTGGCCGGGCAGAGAAGGGTATATAACTCAGGGAGAGACATGAACTCTATGTACTTTTCAACCTGACCCATGTGTGCCCTGTCCAGGACAGAGATGAGAGGCACAGGGCTACCTCCATTCCAGAAATACTTACCCCTAGCACGACTACTTGGGGGACCTGCCCCTAGGACCCTGCCCAGGGCAAGGTGTCACTCCCAGGTCAGTTTTTGATAATTTGTGGAATAGGGTGTTCCGGATGTAGAGGCTATGGTTGTGCCTGACAGAGAGGTGCCCTCACTTGCCCTGTACTGACCAAGGAGCAAGTGGATGTCCAATTGGAAGCATACATGTCGAACACAAAAGGACATCTGGAAGCTGAGTTGGATCCCTACATGGCACTGGCAGATCCTGAGACCTGTGACTGAAGCCTGCCTCTTAGACTCTCATTAAAGTCACCACATCTATACAAAATTAACCTTGAGTAAACAGGAGAAGGAACCTCTGGGAAACTGGGAGAACTACCACAATAGGCTGTGCACCCACTTGCCACCAGCTGGCGCATTTAGTTAATGAGTCTATGTAGTGTATATACTTATATATTGACTCTATATACTGTATATACTTATTGTTCATAATTTTTCTTGCATTTCATTATTTTAGACAAAAAAGGGGCAATGTAGTGATACATTTTGTGTCAAATAAAGCTAGCCTGAGGATCAGAGGACAGAATCAGCCACTAGAGTAAATATAGATGCCAGGCAGTGGGGGCACACACCTTTAATTCTAACACTAGAGAGCAGAGTTCTGCCAGGGTCTCTGTGATTCAAAGCCTCCCTGCATTACTTTTGATTGATTAAGTCTAGAGAGAAACAAAGCCAGCCATTGGTGGCATACACCTTTAATTCTAGATTTCTGTGGTGGATATTGCTCTGTATGCTGTGAATGTTATATCATATAGAATATACTGTGAATGAAGATGAGGGGAAAGTCTCACATGTGGTTTAAGCTTAGCAACAATAGTGGTGAGATGGCTGTTTTCCAACTTAAATTGTCAAGAGTCCTACGGCATCCTTCTCACAGTATACATTTTCTCCATCAGTTGATCTTGTGCTGAATGGCTTTGTTGGTTATTTTCAGTTTGAAAGCTCGTATTTTTCAGTTGTTAAATAAATGTTGGAAAATTATCACACAGGAAGCAATCCATTAGAAAAATGATCACATATGCAGAAAAGATATCATTACAATGAAGGAAAAATATTTTTACATCATACATGAAATTTTTCAGTTTTATGACTCACAAATCATTTCATTTACATCATATAATAAATATGTATATACCACTAATAAATTGTAATTTCATTTGTACAGAAATAGCTATTACTTTATTATTTATTAATTTTATTTTATCTTTGATTACACACACTACATTCATGGGTTGAAGTATCTTTAATCACTAAAGAAACTTATTTGACCACTATGTAGTTCACTATCCCTTTGCTGATAAAATGTCAATTTAAATTGAATGAGAAAATGAAACCAAAGTATTTCCTGTTATCAAAGAATATTATTGTGCCAATTTTGTGACTTGTCTCTTTCCTTACCACCGTGCTTATTCTTCCCAATATCTACTGAAATGAATTTTTTCTATTGTTCTTAGGAATGTTAATGTGCAATATTTGTCTGTCTGCACCTTATTCCTCTTAACATCTGCAATGATCATTTGAATAGTCACAGATGACATGATCTCATGTTTTTAGTGGCTAATGATATTTAATATATAACTGTGCATTCTCCACCTGTTAATCTGTTGACACTTAGGCTGTCCATATGCTAGCCACTGTGGCAAATATTTCTACATTCAAGGGGATATAAGCTCTTTTTCACATGTTGGAATCTTCTTGTCTGCTTGAATACACAGTAGTGGGATTGTGGAGTTAGTGACGGTTCTCTTTATTTTATTTCTCATTCATATTTGCATCACTATGGGTTGAACTCAGATTACAGTGCATGTTATACAATTTCTGTACTACTAAGCTCTATTCCAAGCCTCTCTTCAAGTTTTGAGAAACCATTACATTGTTAATGCTAGCTGACATTGATGATAACAGTATTTGAGTTCTCTTTCTCTAAAGTCTCACCAGAAGATTGTCTTTTTGAAAATAGCCATTATCGCTCCAATTAATAGCATCTCATTATGGTTTGGATTTGCATTTCTTTAAGACTTAAGAATATTGAGAGTGTTTTCATATATTTATTGTCAATTTGTAAACTGACAATTTTGAGAAATGAGTAATCAGAACACTAACAAATTTGTAAATTTTTTGAGCTTTTTTTTATTATAGTGAACTTAGGTTTCCTTACATACTCTCAGCATTGAACCCTTGTTACATGTAGTTTCTAAAATATTTTATGTATTCTGTTCTTTCTTTCCTATATAATTTGTTTATATAGTCATAATGAGATCATTAGTTTCAATATCTGTTTTATTACCTAAGTGCTTGAGTTAATTTCTGACTTCTCCATGAAATTTCTGAAGTTTTTCGGTAGTTCTTCAAATTTCCTTTTTATCTAGTAGTTCCACAATGACAAGTCTTATTATACTGGACTCAACTAGCAGAAAGGCCTTTGAATTTGCATGGAGATGACATTAGTTTCTCAAATTAACCATAGTCATATATTAAAGGGCAAAGATACCCATTACAAGTCTTAGATTTCCTAATTTTTAAGTTAATTTAAATAATTATTTTGTTAGTGTGGAGGAAAATATTGATGCTCATTGATCTGAGTCAAGAAAATGAAAGCACAAGACCCGGTCCCACTGCCAGGATGCCTCCCAAACAGATCAAGCCAATCAACTGTCTCACCTATTCAGAGGGCCTGATCCAGTTGGGGGCCCCTCAGCCATTGGTTCATAGTTCATCGGGGACGCTTGGCTCTGCCTGGGAGGAGGGGACTGGACCTGCTTGGACTGAGGCTACCAGGTTGATCTCAATCCTCGGGGGAGTCTTTGCCCTGGAGGAGATGGGAATGGGGGGTGGGCTGGGGGGAAGGGGAGGGCCGCGGGAGGGGGGAGAACGAGGGAATCTAATTAATGTAGAATTAAATCATATTGTAAAATAAAATTCAAAAGAAAAAAAAAGAAAATGAAAGCAGAGTCCTTTGAAAAACACACACACACACACACACACACACACACACATACACACACACACTAACATTTGTTGTACAAGTTTGTGTGGTTCAAAATCTAATACATATATTTGCAGAAAGGAATTGATTAGATGACATTGCCTTATAAGATTGACTGTTCTATAATTAAAGAATTGTATCCATGTTTGCAAGCAAAGAACCCTGTAGCTTCTCTGTCTGAGGAAATGGAGTCTCCAACAACAGTGTAGATATCAATAGTACAATAAAGGCCTAGAAACTTTCTGAAAAGCAACTAGTGTAACCCACTGTTGAAAGGCTAAAGAGAAGTTGCAGTCCAATGTACAAACATAATGGGAGCAGATTTTGGAGAATGAGTCATGAATACAGTGACTATTTTCCTTTTTTTCAGTTGTATTCTATGGTGGCCTTCATTATTTCATGGACTGCTCACAATTAATATGAAGTTTTTCCAGCAGTTGCTATGCTACAATTCAGTCATATCATAGGCACATATAAAAGTTTGTTTTTATTAATACCCAGGAATCTGGTTCACTAAGTTAAGAATCAAGATTACATGTTAGAGTATTGCTTTGCTCAAAAAAGGTCCATTATAAATGTTACTTTACATGGAAAAAAATCTATTGGTATGAGTATAAGTATTTTCAGGTGAGGAGGTTCTGTGGATGACTGGTTTCTTCACTAATAATCACAATGAAAAGGAATGAAAAAGAGTCTGGATCAGAAAAGACTTGGCAATAGAAGCAGAGTTTAGAATCACAGATTTACAAACTTGAGATGAAGCACGGTGAAAGATTATGAATGAGCTCTAGGAGTTGAGAAATTCAAGGAAGGAGATCATACTCTTGAATTTCTAGAACTAATACAGACTGATACACCAAAGAGACAGAAATAAATAAAATAATACAAAAATATATAAACCTGTCAGACTATAGCCAACGTCTCTCAAAACCAGGAATTCCTACTGATGCATAGCCAACTTTCCTTCCACCAGTTCTTATCTAGAGCCAACCAAGGCTGTGAATTGCTGATCTGATGTCTGTGTATTCTGAATTCTTTTGATTTGTGATGTTCCTGGATATGCACTTTCTTCCTAGATGCTGGCTATACTTCTCATGTCTTCCAATCTATCTTTGTACCAATACATATGTACACATTTAGTGCACAATATCTAGTGACTTTTATAATATTTTTGGTTTTATGTACCTTTGCGGGTATGTGATAGTTTTAAATAATAAAATAAATTTTGTCAATTAATATTTTACTCCAAATAGAACTGAAAATTTTAATTGAAGTGACATTTCATGTATTGCTATCATCACAAAAATAACCATATGTAATATTTTATTCAGATTTGCAGTTATACACTTATGTTAGATTGAACCGTTGGAGTGGATTTTTCAGGAATTCTTTCAAGGCACACTTTACATCTTTGTTCCTAAAGCTGTAGATGACAGGGTTCAGCATTGGTATCACTAGGGTGTAGAACACAGAAGCCATCTTGTCAGTGTCTAAGGAGTGGTTGGTCCGTGGTTGCAGATACATGAAGAGAAGTGTGCCATAGAACACAGTGACGGCCACCATGTGGGAAGCACAGGTGGAGAAGGCTTTCTTCCTTCCTTCAGATGAACGAATCCTCAAAATTGCAAGGATAATGTTGAAATAGGATACAAGAACAATAGTCATAGAGAAAAATAAGTTTGTCCCTGAGAAGAAAAATACTACAGTTTCTGGAAGGTAGGTGTCAGAACAGGACAGTGCTAAGAGAGGGACATTATCACAGTAAAAGTGGTTGATTACATTGGAAGAGCAGTAAGATACAGAGAACACACAAGGTGTCACAACAATGGCTGTGAAAAAGCTAAAGAAGTATGTGAAGGAGACCAGCAGAAGGCAGACCCGCTGAGACACCACCACCATGTAGAGCAGGGGATTGCAGATGGCCACATAGCGGTCATAGGCCATCACAGCCAGCATGAAGATGTCTGCAACCATGAAAACCAAGAATCCTCCAAGCTGAGTGGCACATTCATAGTATAAGGTGGTTTTCTTACTGACTAAGAAGTTGACCAACATTTTTGGTGCAATAACAGTAGCATCTCCCAGGTTGATGACAGCCAGGTGTCTGAGGAAGAAGTACATGGGAGTTTGGAGTCTTGAGTCCATGGTGGTGAGGGTGATGATGCCCAGGTTTCCTGCTGCTGTCAGCATGTAGATGACCAGGAAGACAAAGAAAAGTGGTACCTGCAGTTCTGGACGGTCAGTTACCCCCATGAGTATGAACTCAGTGACATGAGTGAGATTCTCAGAAGCCATTTATACTGCTATGTGCATCTTCTAATTGATAGAAAACAAAAATATTAAGAGATTATTGAAATTATTGTCTATATTAGGTAATATATTATTAAATATTTCATTGAGGGTCACTGTATTTAAAATAACCACAGTTATTAACATCAAATTTTAGTTATTTCTTGCCTGATTTGTTTTAACCTGGGAATAAAACTTTGTCAGAAGTTAATTCATGTCTAGAACAGTTTGCATTTTTTATTCACTTTATTTCTTTGCTATGATTCCAAGGATTACTTTAGTCTAAGCTACCTATGTATTAATATGTAGAAACACACACACACACACACACACACACACACACACACAGTCACTCACACACACTCCTGATTTACTCAGCAAGCAGCTGAGGGGTTGAGTAGATTGTAGACTGACTTCAGAGCATTTGTTTCTTTGGTTCCACTGTTCCGAGTATTTCTCCTCTGGTTTTCTGCTTCAGTTGCCCTCACAGAGCTCTAGTTCTTGATTTCCTTTATGTTAGTTAGAATCATCCTAGGAGTCTCTGTCCTTTTTACGTATTTATTTCTTTTTCCAAGTACTGTGATGCTACTGTGACTTTCTCATTATTCAAATTTTATCATTTGCTTCTGGTACCTCTTTCTATATTTGATTTCCGCTTACTCACATTCCCTTTACAATATTTTTATTTCTCTTAACACGTTTTGCATATTTTTTTCAGTACAGAATCTCACTTAACATCCTGTCTGGCTTCCAAAATGAAATCCTCATCTTCTCCCACACAATCCTGGTCCAGATTGCAGGCATGTGCAACCACACTTAATAATTTTACATTATATATAATATTATTATATATATATAATATTTTAAATAATATATAATATTATTTATATACAATTATATTTTAATTGTTTTCTGTTAGTGAAATACGGAACATAAAATATTGCTTTCAGTTGTATAGCACATAATCTTTCCATGGAATTATGTCAAGAAGTTTCTTGCATGTATCTTCCTATTCAACATGATCTCACTGGAATATGCTTCCACGTATTTAACATCTAATGAGACAACTGATTAAAGTTCCTTGAGAATCAGGGTAAAACAGGTGCTAATGGTATACTCTTTTACATTATGACTTTGTGGTTTTTCTTATTGCGCCTTACAAGTTTTATGGATTACTTGTTGTTTATCTACTTATTTTATATAAATTCAAAACTATATATGATATATTTAGAAATAAATGATATGATTCAAATGTATATATTTATATCCAAAATAAATCTTAGTTGTTATTACTCTTCTACATTTGAATATTTCAAATGCTTTCTCTGTATTAATTATCAACAATCAATTGATTCTATGAAAGACCTTTGAACATGAAATATATATGATAAAAATTATAGCTTTGTCTTCTGAAAAATTTAAGAAATGTAGAGCAGATTACAAAATAATATAAAAAGATGAGTAGAGCATGTCCCAACTCAGAGTGGTGATAGATGTTTGAGTATGTGGAAATGTGATTGCAATATTGTAGAGTTACCTTGTACATTCATTGAAATTTCCTATTGTACTCATGACTATGCACAAATATCATGTGTCAATAAACATTATATGTTTTTAATGTTATGTCACATAATATCACACAACATATGTAATAATACAAAACACAACATAAACTTGGGATGTTCATTTAATACATATGTAATTTATTCAATCCACCAATTCTACATCTGAAAAGTTGGTGTGTCTATGCTGCCCTGCTTCTCCTTTATTTCTTGTGAAATATCATTTTGTCTCCATAAATATGTTCGTTTTGTTAGTAGGCTAGCTTGTGCTTGATGTCATTGTGACTAAACTTACATTAAGGAGACTATTTCTTGTCTAGTTGTTACACATAGAAATCAGGACATTTTTCACTTTGACAAAAAAATGCAGAAGATATATGTATTTTTATTTTAACAATAAGAATCAAGGACACTATAAGCAACAGCTGATTGTCTTTTTATAAGAATTCATGCAATTTCCTTTTGGAGTTTTACTACTTATATATGTTTAATATTCTTATTTACTACAAGTTTCTTCAAGTACTGAAGAAATTACTAAGACATGGCTAAGAATATCATCGTCATAAGTGTATATTGTTGAAATTAGTATCTTGCAGAACAGAACAAGACTTTATTTTTGTTCTAAAGAGTATCTTGCTTATTTAAGCATTTCTCCCAGAATAAAGTATTTTATATTTCTATATTTATGCAAATTAAATTTTAGTTATAACTATTTAATTGGCAAAACTACACAAAATCTCAATAGCTAAACATTTAAAAATAAATAATGTTAATCATGTTACTTTACCATTTCATCTCTGAAGGTATCAGGATATGATTAAGAAATGAAACTTTAAATCTGCATAATTTATTTCTGAGATTTCAAGAATTTGTTCTACTGGGTCCCCAACATGTATTTGGTCTTTTTCACTCCATTAAAAGAAGATCTGCTTGCCTTTGCCTCCCAAGTGCTGGGATTAAAGGCATGTGCTACCACTACCTAGCTTGTTTATGGGAAGTTTCAAGGTTTAGTAAAATAATATAAAGAAGAAAAAAACCTTCAAAACTTTAAAACTAAGTTACACTCTGAATATATATATATATATATATTCAGAGTGTAACT
>CABHPR010145771.1:0-12339 GCA_902168415.1 Peromyscus melanophrys | reverse complement strand
CACACACACACACACACACACACACACACACACACACACACACACACCTTCCCTGTTGTCAGGAATGTTAGAACCACCCAGCAGGCAGGGTACCAATGCCTTTGTGGGGCTCTTCCCTGCAGATTGCCAGACACCGTGGGCATCCGATTGCACCATGCAAATACAGAGCAGATGCATTGCAAAGAGGAACTGCGGATCTCGTGGAAGAGGTAGTGTTTCAGAGAAGGACGGAAATGTTGCTGGGGAAGGTTCTAATCACAGGCAAAGCCTCAGAGGGGTGATGGGGCGGATGGGAGGTGGCAGGTCCATCTAAGGGCAGATGCTTCAAAGGGGGAATGATTTGTGTATGAAAGGATTAAGAGACACCCTTAGGAAAATTGAGGGGACCTTCCAACGTTTTGTAGAAATTGCCTCTCCCTTAATCCCACGGCAGAAAGTCAAACGTGAGGGGAAATGTGTCACATCATATAATTTATGTAAGTAGGTATTCTGGACGACTTGTCAAAACTCGAGAAGCTTTGTTCACTTTAAGAATTAGTGCGCTGTTGACATGATAGCTCGACTGTAGTTAGGTATGAAAAAATAACTTCAGAAAATCATTTCAGTTTGAAGAGTTTCAACCCCCTGGCGTCTCTTGGATGTTTTATTAGATTGTGAATTTTACTGAATATTCTTTCTTCCAAGGGATGTTGGAGGTCTTGACTTGCCTGTTAGATTCTCAGCTACAGCTGGCTGCAAGAGACGGTAGAAGAAGGATGTGATGGTGGAACTTTCAGATTTGGCAGCCTCTCTGTGCAGAGAGGTTTTGAGGACACTGTTCTTGTTCAGGCAACAACTGACGTGAATTGGAATTCTGTTGTTTGCAGGCACACTATGCCAAACACTTCCTGTGGGCTGTGCCATCCAGTCTCAGAAGACCCTAGAAAGTATTAATAGTTTCTACACCACCCCCAAATAACGGTTGGATATACTGACATTGAACACACTTAAATATGTTGCTATGAAGGGTAAATATTTTGTCCTTTGAAAGACTCAATTCCTCTCTCCGGTGGGAAAAATGGGGTTATTAAAAGCATTTAAAGTAAGTATTTAACACATTTGTACAGAGTTTCTTTTCCTGTCTGCTCTCTTTTTACTGATCCTTACTGAGCCACAGCCTCAGCCCATTCTGAGGACATTGTCTGAATCCATTTACAACAACAACAAAAACAACAGATGAAATCATGATTCAAATTTTGCAGAGAGCGAAGCTGAGACCTGCATTCCATGCATTGAGTCAAGATCAGGAATTCTGTCAGATTCTGGTCTTGAGACCCTGAGAGCATTCCCTACCCTTGTCACATTCCCTACCCTTGTCCCATCCCCTGGAGTTTTTCAATCTTTTTCTTTCTTTTTCACAGAGAGGGCACCAGGGCCCAACGGAGGCCAAAGGGTTCATGATAAACTGCGGACAGAGCCAGGACTGAAATCCAGTGTCCCTTGAGTTCTCGGGGTGTTTCCTTCAGCCTGGCCTGTGGACACTGGGCTGTCAGGCTGCCTGTGCCTTTGCGCGCTCAACGTCCCCACTGCTGATGGTTGCCTTATGTATGGCCCAGGCATGGCAAATGCAGTTACTGGTGACATCGTGCCCAGGGCTGAACTTATTTACAGTAACTACCCCCACTTCTCCAGTAAGGCGCTCCTGGGTAATTGAGTGGACCAGGCAGGAATTAGATCTGGGCCCATGATCTATACAGCCTGCCGGTAGCTTAATCTCTGTCAATTATCTCCAACTATCATGCTTCTGCTGCAAGAGCCAACCATGTGGCTTTCAGGAGGCCAACACAAGGGGCAGCGTCAGATCCACTCAGAAGAGGACCGTGGGAGCTGTGTTGCCTGTCACTCTCGAAGCTAGAACCACTTTGGGTTGGTCTCAGATGTTATTTACGTGAGTCCAGAATGCCCTTCACCCTCAGCTTGGCCTCCCAGCCCTACTCTTCCCAGATGAGCTCCCTTTCCCCCTCTAGTACCCACCATGCATCCTCAGTGTCTCCATGGATCCTTTACCTCTGTGACCACGTCCTGCACAGGTGACTGTGCCTAGCTCACCTCTCTGTCAGGCACTTGTTACTTAGTGCCTGGCACAGGGGTGGCTTCGAAAGGTCATACCTGTCAAACTGGGATCAAGACAAAGACAAGAAAGCCAGCCACCCTGGTTCCCCCCAGCTTCACATCCTATTCCACTTTTCCTCTGTTTTAGCTCAGGTCAGGGAAAGGTGTGACATGGTTTGTTCTGGAGTTGGCCTGGAAGCCAGGCCTCTGTGCTAAGAAAACAAGACAACACAAAACCCAAACAAAAACCAAAAACTTGTATCTAATTAGAACATTCTTTTATTCATTGGCAGAGTCTAATTGTATGTCCAGTGGGTTCAAAGCTTTAGTTATTTGGTAATGAGAAAAATTTTGTTTCTATTTCAAAACCACTTTATGGAGGTGAATGCTTAGGAATCTATATGTGCATTTCACGTACACATCTTTGTGAGTTCAGGAAAAATGTGTCTGCCCATGAGACCATCACACCAAGTCCAGGCACATGTCCTCCATCTTCCAAAACTTCCTCCACCCGCTCCATCATCCAGTTATTGTTATTGTAAAAATGTGTAGCATGAAATCTGTCTACTCAGCAACTTTTTAGTATATAGGATTTTTCCCCCATTATTTAAGATTTCAGCATTTCAATAACTGCACACATTGTATTTTGATCATCTGTAATACCTACTCCTCAACTTCAACTCCTCCTGGATCCTCTTTCCCAACATTGTGTCTTCCTCCCAAGTTTTTTTTTTTTTTTTTTTTTTTTAACTCATCAGGTCCATTTAGTGCTATGTGTATGTTCATGGGGGTGGAGCCAACTAATGGAAACTGGGAAACTATCAGGGGTCTCACCACTGAGAAAACTCACTCTCGCACCCACACCAGCCATCAGTGGCCAGCACCCCCTCATCCGGGGGCGGGGCCTATGCTGTGTGGTATACCTCCAGAGTTATTTATCTTGCTGACTAACACTCAGTATCTTTAAGCTTAGCTTTGTCTCCTGTGACAACTGCATTTTGGACTCTGTCTATAATTGGCTATTTCATGGGGTATTTATCTTCCTGAGATTGGCATGTGTTCTAGGGTGTATTTGCGTGTTGTAAACAATGAAATTTTCCTCTTTTTCGGGGCCAAATAATATCTCAATTGTATACATATACTATATATATTATACAGGGTCTCACTATATAGACTTTTTGGCCTGAAAACCAGTGTGTAGACTAGGCTGGCCTCAAATTCAACAGAGATCCATGCTTTTGCCTCCCTAATGCTGAGATTAAAGGCATGCACCACACACTTGGCCTCATATTTTATCTATTTATTCTTTGTGTTTTAGAGACTTGGTTTCTTTATGTGGCTCTGGCCGTCCTGGAACTAGCTATGTAGACCAGGCTGTCCTCGAACTCAACAAAGATCCACTGCTTCTACTTTCTTAGTCCTGGGATTAAAGGTATATGCTACCATACCTGGCCTTCTATTTTGTTTTTAAATAATTTTATTTTTAAAGTAGACAAACATGAGATTATAAATATGTTAATTTGGATATATAACATATTATATTTAAGTAAAATATTTAATAATTATATCGACATTAACATATCTAAGTGCTAATCGGTTTGACTTAGGCATTTCACAACACACATACACACACACACACACACACACACATATACTAGAATCTCACACCATGTACCATAACTATATATATATGTTATAGCATGTTTTTATTCACCCACCCATCCATCCATCCATCCACCCATCCTTGGACATGTAGGTGGCTTCTTTGAATAACAACTGATGTGGAAATGTGGACAGCTTTTTGAGCATCTGATTTCAATTCCTTTCAGTTTACTGTGGAAGTGGAGTAGATTATTTGGCAGTCAGACTGCCTAATCTTTGAGTTAAGGTCAGGGGTAGTTGTTAGGATTAGTCCTACACTGTTTTCTGTAGTATCTGTATCAATGCGTAGCCCACTGCCAGTGTTAGTGTGAGAGTTAGATTTGGGTTTGTTGAATTAGCGTTAGGATTGGGTTGAGTTGGGTTAGGATTAGGGTTGGGTTGGTTTGGATTGGGGTTAGAGCTGGGTTAGGTTGGGGTTAGGGTTGGGTTGGGTTGGGTTAGGGTTAGGATTGGGTTAGGGTTAGGGTTGTGTTGTGTTGGGTGAGGGTTTGGGTTTGGGTTCAGGTTGAGCTGAGTTTGGGTTAGAGTTAGTCGTAAGGTTAGGATTAAGTTTAAGTGGATTGGATTGGATTGAGTTGGTTTGGGATTATGGTTGGGCTGTGTTGCTTTAAGATTATCGTTAGGACTTGGGTTAGGTTTGTGTTAGATTGTGTTGAATTGGGGTTGGGTTGGGTTGGGTTATGATTACTGATAAGGTTATGGTTAAGATTTAGTGTGTTGGGTTGGATTAGTGTTAGGTTTGGTTAGGGTTAGGATTGAGTGAGTTTGGGTTGGGTTGAGTTGATTTTGGTTCATGGTTGAGTTGAGTTGCACTAAGATTAAGATTGGGATTAGTTTTATATTGTTTTCATTGGGTTGGATTAAGTTGGATTAGAGTTAGGGCTGGGTTGTATTGAGGTACCTGCTTCTCTCTCCACATCCTTGTTCACATTTGTTCTTTCTTTTACTATTAAGTAGTCATGCCTGCAAAGAGCTCACAGTGGACTGTAATTAGTTTTGACATCAGGTATGGCAATTCCTCCAGCTTTGTGCTTCCTGTTTAAGATTTCTCTGTCTATTTGGGATCTCCTGTGTTCCATATGAACCTTAGGAATGTTCTTTGCATTTCTGTGAAAAACGATGTCAAGATTTTGATATGGGTAGCATATAAACCACTGAATCACTATAGGGACTATAGGGACATTTTAACAATATTAATCACACACACACACACACACACACACACACACACACATTGTGTCTACTTTAATTTCTGCTTTAGTGTTTTAAATTTTCAGTGTGAAAAGACTTTTTGAGTGAGTCAATGTTTTACTAAATATTTTTGATGGGACTATTTCTCTCATGTAACTTCTTTTTGGAGGGTCCTGTTGGAAGTGTCATCTTGCGCCTTCTCATCTGATGGGGTGTGACAGGGTGGCTGGGGTGGGATTTGTCTTATTCAGAGACCTTTATTGTTCTCTTGGTAAGAATACAATTTGCCTCCTTCTGGGGGGTCTTTGGTAGGCATGACCCACCCTCTACTAACTCTGTCTATTGTGGTTGCAGGAGGCTGGAACAGAAATGAATTAAGGGGGAAAGTCCTTTAAGGTAATTTGTTGGGTTATCTAAGAAATCTGGAGATGATTTTGTTTCTCAAGAGTGCAGGGACTCTGAGAAAGAATAGCTCTTCCCCCTCACTATCTTGGTGCTCTCCCTTGCTATCTTTTTTCTCCTCTGGCTCTCTTTCTGTCCCTCTCCAGCTCTGTTTTGTCCTCTGTGCTAGTATGACTTCTCAGGACAGCAAAATGCTCCCTCATTCCCGGTGGGGTGTGGTGGGGGGCGGAGTTGAAATGGAGGATGAGAGCATCCCAGGCTTGTATTGACCGCTCCCTGTAGACTCCAGAGTGTAACACTTTTTTTTTTCTTCCCTTTCTGGTAACTTTGTGAAGATTCCCAGACAAGGGCCTTGACTGGTCAGTTTGCAAAATCCACCCCCAGAACTCTGATTATCATTTTTAGTAGTGCGGTATGGCTCCTTGGTTAGGATGGAGTACTTCCATGAGTGCACGGATAGGGAACTGTACATTTTTATCATCGCCCCTTCTGAGCCTTCCAACTTCTTGGAATAGTTGAAGAATAGTCTTTCAGCAAGAGATGCTGTTTCTAGGAGAAATAGGCACAAGGCAGACAAAAAGGACAGATTCTACTCTGCCTCTTAATCGTGTGTTCTTGCTTAATTTTTGGAGAGCTTCAAGCATACATACCATGTGTTTTGATCCGATCCACCCTCCATCTTACTTTTGGCTTTTGTGTGCTGACCACTCAGCCTCCATGTCATACAAAGTAACAGAAACGGTCCTTCCATCTTTAGTTTGGACCATGGCAAGTTAGTGACCAGCAGGATTTCCACTGGGAGTTAAAATTAAGTGTTATTTCTCTTGTTAATTTTTAATTACATTTAATTAATTAATTTATTTATGGTGTGTATGCACGTGTGCTACAGTACCCGTGGCTGTCAGAAGACAGACTACAGTAGTCCATTCTTTCATTCCATCACATGAGAGAGGATTGAACTCAGATCATCAGGGTTAGATGCAGTCACCCATACCTGGGGTGCCATCTCACTGTCCTAGAGTCAACACTTCTTACGTCTAAAGACCAATCTAATTGTCTTTGTGGTAGTTTGAAAGAAAATGGCCCCCAAAGGGAGTTGCAATATTAGGGGGTGTGGCCTTGTTGGAGGAAGTGTGTCACTGTGGAGGTGGGCTTTGAGGTCTTATATATGCTCAAACCATGCCCAGTGAGACAGACCACTTCCTGTTGCTGCAAGTCAAGATGTAGGACACTCAGCTTCTTCTCCAGCACCATGTCTGCCTGTATGCCACCATGTCACACTATGGTGCTAATGGACTAAACCTCTGAAAATGTAAGCCACACCATGGTAAGAGTTGCCATGGTCATGCTGTCTCTTCACAGGAATAGAAACCCTAACCAAGACAATCTTCTAGGGTTGTTTTCTTGTTTGTTTGTTTGTTTGTTTTATAGTACTGTGACTTCAAAGCTGGGACCTCGTGTATGCCAGGCCACCTCCGAGGCTTGAGTATAAATGATATTTTGTGCTCCCACCCATCAGTTCCCAAATAACCACTCAGAGGCTTAATATTACTGATAAGTGCTTGGCCAACAGCTTAGGCTTGTTACTAGCTAACTCTTACACTTAAATTAATCTATATTTCTATTTTGCTTTGCTACATGGTGGTACCTTTATTAGCATGGGGTGTTCATCTCCTGCTCCCTCTGCATCTGTCTGGTGACTCCTCTGACTCTGCTCTTCTCCTTCCCAGCATTCTCAGTTTGGCTCTCCCACCTAACCATATCCTGTTCAGCTATTGGCCAGTCAGCTTATTTATTAAATTGGTCACAGCAACAAATCTTCACAGTGTACAAAGGGATTATTTCACTATACTTGAGCCCCTGTCTAGGGAGAACAAAAGTGTGTCACTGCCCAAAGTTACCACAGGACCCTAACAACTCATTTGACCCCTCTTCTCTGGGCCAGCAGGTGTACTTTTGTCTTTGCTGAAATGCTGCTTGGTAGGTTCACTAGGACCTTACCCAGCTGAGACTGTCCAGCATGGGCCTCAGCTAGTTTTCCTTTGCATGACTGCTTCTGGGAATGTTGAGTGGTTTGTCTTTGCAGTGGTGCACATGTGGACAACTGCTTCCACCATGGATCTTTGAGTTTCGAGGTATATCTGTTCACCTCCATAAGACCAAGGTAAATAGAATATTCTTGAAATATTGCAGGCAGTGATAGAGAATTAAAAAGACATATTTGCATTTATTTGATGTGTGTGTGTGTGTGTGCATGTCATAACATGCATGTGGACATCAGAGGACAACCTCAGGAATCAGTTTTTGCTTTCCACCTTGTTCGAGAGAGATCTTTTTGTTGTTTACTTCCCCCCCCCCCCCATGTGTTAGCCATCCCTCAGTCTAGGGATTCTCCTGGCTCTGTCTTCACTCTCACCACAGGAGCACTGGGATGATAGATACACATTCTTGCAGCTGGCTTTATGTGGGTTCTGGGGGTTAGAACTTAGGTCCTCATGATTTTGTGGTGAGTACTTTATTAACTGGGCCATCTCCCAGCCCCTATAATAAAGGATAGTTTCAATAACTACAATAACAATTGCTACCACCACCATTATTATTAAGGAGGTGGAGTTTGGGAACCAAAGGCAGGATGGAGAAGACACCAGAAACAGGTTGGAATGGAGAACTTTGGAGTTAAACCATCAACACCCATTCTCTTACCTAGAGGACTGCAGCCTTTCTCAGCTTTAACTCTCTCTGAAGTTGGCTCTTTTTTCTTGGCCATGTGCTCATTAGGGCTCACAGTGACTGTGGCCCACGATCTCATGACTGAACTGGTCAGCTTTGCATTGTAGTGACCAAAACTTCCTGAGAGGAACAGCCTTATTAGTCTTGGCTCATAATATGGGGGTGGGGGGGGGAGAGACTCAGCCCATGATTATTGGTCCCACGCACGTGGTCAGAATGTCATGACATTGTGAGTGTAATATGAAGGGGAGCTGTCCATTTAATGGCTGGCCAGGAAACAGAGAGCATGAGGGAGGAGCCAAGAAAAAGGTTCAAAAGACCCACCCACCCCCAGTGACCTACTTCCTCCAGTTACGCCCACTCCCTAAAGTTTCCACAATGTCTTGAAATAGCAGTGCAGGCTGGGAACCAAACATTCAAAACATAAACCTGCAGGAGACATTTCAGATTCAGTCCCTTAACATCGACTCCTCGCTTCCTGTGACCCTCACCAACTGGTACTTGGTTTCCCAATCCTAAAATTCTCAGAGTAGAATTTATGGTGTGAGTCATGTCCCAGGGGACAATGCCCTACAAGACTCACTTTGGTGACTGGCCCGCGGACAGATGGTCTCCTGTGAGTCAGCTTTCCTCCCCTGGAGCTTTCTGAGAATGGAGCCACATGACTCGATGCCTGGCTACACTATAGGAGCAGAGGGCTGGGAACTATGGGTGGCCCGCTGGCTGCTTGTCACTCCAGTATGTCGGAAGATGTGGTGGTGTGACCAGTATGTTTAACAAACAAGATGTGAGCCTGTAGTTCGGCATCCTGGGGTACAGCTGCTCATGTGGCAAGGACCTTTGCATAATCCCAAGACTAGTCCAAGGTCACTCTTTCTTCTTTTTAAAACTTCAAAGTTCCCTTACCATCTGTGGAAGTCACCATAGAATGTTTCATCCACTTGTCTGGAGAAATGAATGTTCAAGAGAATTGCCTCCTGCAGCCATCCGACCAGTCAACACCTCGTGTATTATTTTCTTTTTTGGTTTTTCAAGACAGGGTTTCTCTGTGTAGTTTTGGTGCCTGTCCTAGATTTCACTCTGTAGACCAGGCTGGCCTCGAACTCACAGAGATCTGCCTGGCTCTGCCTCCTGAGTGCTGGAACTAAAGGCATGCGTCACCACTGCCCAGCGGGTATTATTTTCTTTTTTACACTTGTGTGTGGTGTGTGCCTGTTTTGGGGCACACATGTGTGAGTGAGTGCATGAAGAGCCTCAAGGTTGATGTCAGGAGTCCTCCTTGGTTGCTCTTCCACCTTATTCACTGAGGCAGGCTCTTTCAATCCAACCCAGAGCTTATTGAGTTGGTTAGGTTTGCTAGCCAGTTTGCTGTGGGGGATTCCCTGTCTCTACCATCTGAGGCTCATCCACCTGGCACTTACCATGGATTCTGGGGTCCTGAACTCTTGTCCTTATGCTGTGTGACAAGCGTTTCAACTGCTGAGCCATCTCTCCAGCCCCATCAATTACCACAGTGGCCAGGATGATGGGGTGCATTCAGGACCCCCTACGTGTCACTATAGGACCATTCAAAGTTCTAAGTGTTAGGAAAGTACATGGTGTTGGACCCGATGTCAGTCAGCTCTATCCTTCTTAACCCAGAAAGTGTCACTGGCATTAAGTAGGACTTCATATTGATTAAGGCTGAAGTAAATGGCACCTCAATTTCCCAGGATAGGTGGTAAGGCCTTGGCTACTGGATGGAGCTTCCGAGAGAGTAAGTTGGTCTAGGGAGATGGTTCAGCAAGTAAGAGCAAGTAAGAGCACTTGCTGTGCAGATATGAGGAGCAGAATTCAAATACCCAGAACCCATGAGGAAACCTGGGTGTGTTCATACACAGCCATAATCCCAGCATATAGGCGGATTGCTGGAGCTTGTTGACCACCAGCTGGAGCTTGTTGACCACCAGCCTAGATCCAGGTTCAGTGAGTGATCCTGCATCAAGGGGAGTAAGACAAGCATAATAGAGGACTTCTGATGTCTTTTGATTCCTGTGTGTGCACAAGTGAGTGTACTGGCACAGACATGTGCACATACATACATACACACACACACATATAACACAAATTCTCCTCCTCCTTATTTTTTTGGAAGGAAGTATTTATTTTGGTTCATGGTTTAAGGGGAAACATAGTTCATCTTGATGGGAAAAGCATGTGGCAATAAAGAGTTTACAACAGACCACACAAGAAGTAAGAGTGAGGGGGTGAGCCGACATGGACCTTGAGCTCTGGTTGGGATGAGTGGATGGAGTCCATGTTTGAAGTGAGCTTTTAGCTGCTGGGTTTTTGTGAGAGAGCGTTGTGATTTGGACTTGGAGTGATCTGGTTCCTGGCACTATTGTGGAATGGTGGAACCTTTAGAAGGTGGGGCCTGGTGAGAGGAAGTTGTGTCCCTGGGGTGCAATCTTGAAGAGCATCCTGGATCCCTGGTCCCTTCCCCATTCTTTCTTAGCTTCCATGATGCTATGAAGTGAACAGGCATGCGCTACAACACGGCCACACCATGATATACTTTTTCACCCCAAACAACAGGGCCAAGCAGTCATGGATCACTCTGAAACCACAGGCCAAAATAGCCCTTTCCTGCTTTTAGGTGGATTGCATCAGGTATTTTGTTACAGGAATGTTGACGGACAGAGGGAATGGGTTCATAGGCTTGATTTTTCTGACAATGTATCCTAATGAAATTAAGTAGTATTTCTCTTACTTGCAAAAATGAATGTATAATACATCTATGTTTACATCTTTGTGGGGGTGTACATGCACAATCATGTCTGTATGTATGTCGGTACTTCAACTTCTCTTGTCCAGGGCTTCTCTGCTTCTCCACCATCAACATTTGAAGGTGGATGAGCCTTTGGTTTGAGGAACTGGCCTAGGCACTGGTGGAAGCTTAGCATCATTCCTGGCCTCTACATATGGCCAATTGGACAACCAAAACTATCTATAAATACTGTCAAATGCCTTCTGAAGAATAAAATCACCACCTCCATTGGGACCTACCATCGAAAAGCAAGTAGTCTCTAACAAGCAGATCCTGTTTTGGCTAAGGTGCTAAGGACCATGGATGACAAAACGCTTCTTTGCATGTCAAAGAAGGTGAGACTCACCTAGACCTTTAGGCTTCAGAGGACATGGCTGAAACCAGAACGTGACTACCCGAGTGGTCCTGACCAAAGAGAGACTGAAGAGACAACTCTAGGGCGGTAACCCTGTAGCGATGCCGCAGAGCAAGCTACCCTGTCCCCCACTTGTAGCTGGAGTCCTGACTCCTTCCCATTTATTTATGGTCCTTCCAGGAAGGACCTGGCAGCATCCATGAACCACTTATCCATCACTCCTGTCATTTTGTTTTGTATTCCACCAGCCACCTTGTCCCTATCTAATCAGGGGGCTGCTTCCTGTTTTTGTCTGCCATCATTTGTCCCACTGGGGCGATGTTTATCATCAAACAGTATGAAAATAGCATCTAGGAATTGGCACCTCTCTTCTGCAACAAGCCCGTGAGACTGACCAGTTGGCTTGGGCAGAAGAGACGGAAACAGCCCAGGACCCAAGTTCACATTGTCTTCAGGACAAACAGCCAGGCATGCCTCCCATCCCTCCACGGGGGCTGCCCGCAAAAATACAAATGTTGATATGATTTGTTTAAACCTGAGGACATGTATTTACAAGCACTTGGTGGCCGTTCTTCCTGGAGAGTGGAGGGAAGTGTCCCAGGTTGATGAATGGGTTCCTTTAGCAATGGATAAGACTTGGGCATTCTCATTCAAGGGCAGCTCTTGACTTCCTCCTTAGATCAATGTTTGCAGCCCAGAAAGTTCTGTGGATTGCAGAAGAATTGAGGTGTGTGGGAAAGAAACCATTGACTCTGGGTCTCTGTGAGAGCAGAAAAATCTTAATAATGTGGCCCATTTGCCAAAATCTCAGACTGGTTTTCCACTCACAATCCTCTTGCCTCAGCTTCTTGAATGCAAGTGTGTGTGTGTGTGTGTGTGTGTGTGTGTGTGTGTGTGTGTGTACATGTATACAGAAATATGTACATTTGTGTGTATTTTCATGTGTATGGGGGTATATGCTCGTGCACATTTGTGTGTGTGCGGAGGCCAGAAGTCAACCTCAGGTGTTATTCCTCTGCTGACATCTACCTGCATCATCTCTCACTAGTTTGGACTTTGTCAGTTTGGCTAGGCTGGCTGACCAACAAGATCCAGCGATCTG
>CABHPR010145770.1:38104-56494 GCA_902168415.1 Peromyscus melanophrys | reverse complement strand
GTTTCCCAGGGCTTCATTACTGACATGTAGGCACTGTCGGTGATAGGCCAAATCCTGCTTTGCTATTTTATACCAGATAAACATGTAAGTGTTGGTAGCCCCAAATTCATACTCTTCCTTGAACTTATTGTCTGTATATGAATTAAAATTTAAAAATAAGGAATCTAGTATTTTCTTTAAACAAAATTACGAACCTAACAATAGCTGTGATTTGAGATTAAATATTGGGGTTTTGTATGTTTTATATATACTTTCACATTTCGTTTTCATAATAAACCTGAAATATACATTATTTACCTCAACATAAAAGCCCTATACCACACTTTAACTCTACCAGTGTTTAAGTTTTTAAAGTAGCTTGTCATTCCATTACAGTGCTAGTCAATGGGAGAAAGGAACGGTAAGCATCCTCACTCTTCCCTGACTGGGAGACTCAGGTTCTGGTGGTACTGACCCTCGAGTCCGCTGGTGAGCCCTAGATGATGGCAGACACAGATGCAGCCCAGCATCACACCAGGCCTCCAGCCAAAGAAAGCTGAAGGAAAAAATCAAGATGAGGCTCCCACGTACGCAATGGAAATAAACCAAGGAACTGAATTAATAAATACAAATAAATCCTTTTCATTTGATTCACTGACATAACCTCTGATGAAATGTGTTTTTCCTTTAGAAGTATGGCATTTGAGGGAAATAGTTTCTCTGAAGTGGCACTTTGTTGTCAAGGATTAAAGGATAAAGATAGCCACTCACTGCTGTTGAAAGGGGGTCCCGTGGGTGTCAGAATGTAGTCTCCTCCTAATTAATGATCTTCTATGTCCCCAAAGCAGATCACAAATCATAAATGCTTTTTGTTCAATTTTTTTCTTTCTTTTAGTAAGTAATTGGGGGCTTCTCTTGTACCGAGTTGTTCTCTAAGTGATGGGGCTTGATTGCTGCCTTTTTGACCCATTGAGGATTATAAAACTACATATGCCTGAGTACTGTACAAGAAGATTTAGATCATGATCTTTGGAAAAGGAGTTGGGAAATAATTTGATATATTTATTTTGCAAGTTCTGTAACATATGCTGAAGTTAGACCTACCTGACTCCAGGAAGTAATTTACACGTCTTAATACAACAAATAGAGCATTTATTTAATCCTATTACCTTGCTCTTTTCAGTTCCTCTCCTTTTTCATCAAGGTAATAGCCAGTTTTATTCCATAGTTTTAATTACCAACACCAACACCATTATTTGCCATATAGGAGGAACCTTAATATTATACTGAAAGCTAATAATCCTTCAAGAATGATATCTTACACACCAGAGAGATTGCTTGGTGAGTAGGAATGCTTCTGCCCATGCATGAGGACCTGAATTCAGATCCTAACATCCATGTAAATGGATGGGTGTGGACTCACACACTCTTGTAACCCTGGCAGTGTGGGGGGTGGGAGGCAGAGTGAGGGCATCTCTGGGGCTCACTTGCTGCCAGACAGGTCTAGGAAAAGACTCTGTCTCAAAGGAATAAGGAAGAAAGTGAAAAAGTAGGATCCTGGACATTCTCTGCTGGCCTCTGTGACTCCACAACCTGGAGTTGTACATATAACTCACATACATGCATACACACACACACACACACACACACACACACACACACACACACACTAAACATAAATAAATAAATACATAAATAAATAATGAACAAAATAAATATTAGAATAGTACCTTTAAAACTTACCAAAAGCAGTTTGACCTTAGCCCTACCTAGCCTGCTCAAAAATATCTGAAGACACTCCTTTCTCCTTCATTCAATGGTAGCGGAGGTACAGGTCCTCCAGCTACCTTCCTTTTGATTCCACTGTTCATAGTCTTCCCATCTCCCCAGAATGCTCTGCATCTCGCTTCAGTAGTGTCTCTTTAGCATCAGCCTCTAGGCTTTTGATTACACTTCTGTGCCTTGGGCCTTTAGGTTCCAGTAGAGGCCAACTTTAGTGATTCAGTGATTTAGTTTCCCTGTGTGAAATTAGAAGAGCAATAGAGACCAAAGTCAGAAGTGACCTTTTTTTGATGATATTCATATGTGTTTTCTGATAGGTAACCTGATTCCTAATGGGCTATACAGTTAAATATTTACCACCTTTAAAAATAACTTCTATACATCTTAAATCTCCATTGAAGCATCTTAATGAATTACTGTTACTAATTTCACTTAGATGTTGGAAGGTCAACATGTCTGTCTCGTGAGCACTGAACTTAATAAGAAATGTGTGAATCTCACAGATATAGGCTTTCTGTGTCTTTCCAGTAGACAACATTTCTCTCCTGGGACAGAAGCAACAATGGAATTCTGGGAGATTAAGGTAATTGGTGTATTTTGTAGTAAAAGCAAGTTGAAATTATTGGCTGGGAAATAGTGACTGTGTCTGCATCCTCACATATCGCTTTCTTTAGTTACTACCAATCAGCAAATAAACAAGGCTCTTCCTAAGAGATGCCTCATTATTTTCTTTACTTTCTCTCCATGACTGTATTTCTGGCTGTGCTTACTGGGGGGCTTTCTATAATTGGGTTCAAACAGTTCAGTAAGCATAGCAGTCCCCATGCACACTCAAAACTAATCTCTAAATAACCAGTGAGGCTCTTAGTAGAATATATGGCCAAAAGATTTCCCGATAGTGAAGAAATTAAATCCTCCAACATTATTTTTCTATACTTGATTCTCTGGAGATTACAGAAGTAAAGCTGATGTGTTGATGAAATTGAGCTTGTGACCATCAGCTATACTAACTCCATGCACCAGCCATGCCATAGGAATTAAAGAAAGAGTTTTCTTTAAGAAAATTCTTTCACTAAGAGCCACTTCTCTGGGAATATTATGAAAGTCCAAGGTCCAGAGTTCAGCACTGCTTCTTAAAAGGGTGATCTTCCCAGAGAGACTGAGCAAAGGGCACAGAATCTAGACTTGAATGATTGAATATCTCTATAAGTGTATCAAGTAGATAGATGTGGGAAAGGTGTGTAAGACACGTGCAGGGAACAGAAAGCGAGGAGAGTGGTGCCTTTTTACATTTCTCTGTTCTAGCATTTTCTTAAAAATGAAGAGGCAACAAAAGTCCTACTGAGTCCTGCCTGAGCATCAGGCCCTGATTGCAGAGCCACAGTCAGTAGCTGAAACAGCAGTAGATTCAGGTGCAGCCTCAGAACTGGTGATAAAACAACAAACTTTGGTCTTTGCTTTCCCGTCCAGGTACTTTCATTTCTCAGCTTCTCTTCATAACCAAACTCTTATGTGTTCTGCTGGAACTGCCTCCTGCCACTGCCTCCAAATGTAGTTTTGAACTAGGTCTCTATCATTCTGTTTACCAATGAAAACTCAGGAGTCAGATGTTGGGGTGAAAACATGCTAGCTCTGAGAAGCCAAGAAACAACCAGCTGACTGACATTCCTCTTTAGCAGGCAACCCAGCTGCCCCTAATCAAAAAAGACTGACACACTCAAAGCCCCTCCCTACCACTTCCTGTGCATCTATATTTCAGTCTCCCTCTGACTCTCTATGACTACTTTCTGTCAACTAGTTTTTGGCTCCACCTCCTGACCCAAGGTTGCTTTTATTTAATTAATGCAGCCTCAGGGTTCACAGTGTGTTTGAATATCCTGCAACACAAGTTCTATTTTAAGGAGACTCCATTCCTGTCTGGATGCTGATAAGATGGACCAGTTGAAAGGGAAAAGTGGTTGATGATGGAGAAGGAAGCATGGATGCAAGAGTGTCTTGAGTTGGTACAAGAGGAAGACATATGCTACCCAGATCCTATAGTACTTGACCTGAAGGAGAAGGAGCGCCTTAGAGATGAAGAGAATGCCCAGCTTCGGAAGTGGGATCAGGAAACTGAATAAGGAACGTGCTTAAGTTGGAGGGGCTCATCTTGTTACAGTTTCTTACAGGGACTAAAAGAGGCACTAGCAGTATATCTCCACATTCAATAAAAATTTATGGGATTAAAAAAAAAAAAGAAGAGGCAAGGGCCTGCATAGATAGCACAGTGGTTTAAAGCACTTACTATCAAAAAATGATTCAAATTCAGATCCTAGCACCCACGAAACAAGCCAGATATAACATAAACATATGAAACCCTGGTTAAGAGAGCTCCCAAATTTTCTTGCCAAGGTATGCACACAGGTCCAAGTTACACACACACACACACACACACACACACACACACACACACATACACACACACACACACACACACACACACACACACACACACACACACTTTAAAGATGAGAGGAGGCAAGGAAGGGCTACATGTAGTTCAGGAATAGAATTCTTGTCCAACAGGTTTGATTCTCAACACTGCAAAAGATAGGTGCAAGACAAATATATAAACATTTGCTGAATATCGTGTGTGTGTGTGTGTGTGTGTGTGTGTGTGTGTGTGTGTGTGTATGTGTGTGTATCAGATGAACTATGGAAAATAATTAAACTTTCTAAACCTCACCTTGAAAGCTGGAATGGAATTGATGAACAGGGTTGTCTTCTAAACCTTATGTGAAGGATTGATAAAATAATGATTGCAATAATCACTGGAATATTGATATTTAATAATGTGGCCTAACAAAATACCAATAGTTTTATTGAAGTTCATTAACTTGTAGCTTTGTTTCTAGTCAAGTCATCTGAATTAAAAAGAAAATTAAGTAACAGCTGCAAGAGTTCTGTGAAACAGGACAGAAAAGATATTCTGAACTTCTTTATAATATGTGAGCTCATGTGCTCAAGCTAACCATGGGAACCCTTGTATATAAGCATGAAGGGAAATGAACCATTGCTGTTTCTGTAGACATCAGTGTGTCTTGATCTTTACAGACACAAATATCTTTAATGAATGATACTCTTAGGAAATCCACATTAATTTGCAAGTAGTAAAATAGTTACTGTGTTAAAGACTACACTGTCTTATTTAACGCTCATTTACACATGTCATATATATGAATGTATTATTAGAACTTTGCATATGTGGCAAACTGAAGCTCCTAGATAGTGAAGAATCTGTTCAAGGCGATGAAGCAAAGGTCTAGGGGGGAAACAATATCTACAGTATTCCTTTATTTGTAGCTCTTTTTTCTCAAAGCCCTGGTAAAAAATGATTAGAAAAATATTGTGCCAAGTTTTTAAATCAATTATATGTTTAAGATAGTGGTTCTCAACCTAAGGTCATGACCCACATGGCAAACTCCTATCTCCAAAAAAGTTATATCATGGTTCATAACAGTAGCAAAATTACACTTATAAAGTAGCAATTCAAATAATTGTATGGTTGAGAGTCACCAAAACACGAGGAACTGTATTAAAGGGTTACAGCACTAGGAATGTTGAGAACCACTGCCTTAGAGAAGAGAGTAGATTGAACTCACACAGTAGAGTTCATTAAGGAAAGAAGCTATGTGAGAATCCTACCAGATGTTAAAGGAAAAAGTGTGGTTGAAGTACAAATCTCTGTGGACTATTTTACCAGATGGAGCTATAAAATTCATGTAGGTAAGGGCTTTGATCTGTTTGTATTTGATATTTAATTCAAACTGTATTTTCAAATACTTATCTATAAATGGGTGAGCAAATGTATATGTGTGTGTATTTGTATATTTATCTATCTTATTCATATGCTGGTACGAAGATGGATGTTGGGCATTGTGATATGTTAGTTACCTACTGATGCCCTTTTCTCATGCTTGCCTCCCTTTCTGGTCCCTTTTTATCTGTGAGGAACTCCAGTTGGTTGTTCTATACCAAAAGCTGAGCTGACAGCTCTCAGTGAAACCCATGCTTATTGTACCAAATGGTATTTTATAAAACAGTGTGTCTTCCTTAATAGTTGGAGAGAAATTTCCTCTTTCTGAGGTCATTTGGATGCCTTAGATTATGTTAAGCAAGCTTTTGAGTCACTGAACTAGGGAATTTTATGGCAAGCCTCAGGGAACAGTAGGAAGGCTGAGAAGCTACAAGGAATATGGTTTTAAAAACTGTCAGAGATGGTTGGCCCAACTGGGGACACCAAATTATCCAACAGTTAAACCTAAGTTTTCTCTTACCTGATTGATATGTATTGGCACAATGATATATTTAACAAATATACATATAAAATTAAATATAAAATCAGATTAAAAACAGTATGCAAAGTCTAATACTAATTTGGAGAATATAGAGAATACATATATATTTTACATTTGTAAATATGTGGAAAAAGTATAGAGTATTAAAATTGACTTTGAGAGAACTGAACTGATGGTAATTTTTGTCTTTGAGTTTCTCTTCATGTTCTAATTATTTGATTTTTGTACATAAAAACTAAAGCTTATAGAGTTGATTGAGCTCATCTGTGTTCATATATAATGCATGTGTATTAAAAGGATAAAAGAAAATAGGTGAAAAAACATTATTCTGATAATGGTTCACAGAAACCTAATGTAGTTGTGTATTGGTCCTTAGTATACTGAGATCCACACCCACAGATTCAATCATCTAGAGGTTGGTTGAATCATAATCATATACTTATTACTACAATAATAAAATAATGAAGATAATTGTATATGTAATAAATATGCAGAAACCCGTCCTCATTGTCAATATTTCATAAATGATATCATACGATTTTCATTGTATTGTGAATTATAAGGAATCTAGAAATGAGTTTAGTTGCATGAATGAAAATACATAAGTTATCTGGAAACCTGTGCATTTTGTAAAAGGGAACTGAATCTCACAGACTCTTATATCCATATTCATGGGTACCAAGGGACAATTGTATATAAGATTGTTTCTACATTCATATATGTGTATATGTCATGTATATATACAAAGAAAAGAGAGAAACAGAGACAGGAATGTCTATTTCTCCCTTGGATTGAGTTTGGGAATTTAAAGTATGGATAGGGAAGGGCAAGAATATTCAATTCATCTTTCCTCATGCTTCCTTCAGCAAATTTGTCAAGCTTGGTTTCTCTGCTCTGCTCTCCCTGTCAACCTTGCCCCGCTTCTCTTCAAGGCAGCACTGCAGAACCACAGGCATACCTCAGACACAGAGGGCTGTCTGCTCTCCTGCTCTTGACTTCTGGAGAGCTCTGTGGGTCCTTTCATGTGGTTGCAGATTCATGGCTTAACACTAGGGATGCTAGCCCTGCCAAGGAAGGGAGAGTGAGAGCCAAAGAAACGGGTCAGGAAAGGAAGCCAGGGCCTTGGTGTTTTGGGTAAGAGGAATCTCTTATGTATAATCTTTCTATGGGTTGAAGTAAGGTGGCAAACTTGAAGAGTTACTGGTCTGACTTGGGTAGGCAATCTTGTGGTGTGACAAGCTGATATGGAGTTGAGTGCTTGCGAGGAACAGAATTTAGTCAAGTACAAGAGACACCAATCACAACGGTAGATTGGGGAACAAAGAAGGGCAAAGTTTGAAAGTCAAGAAGTTATAACATTTCCCCAGTTTCGAGCACATCTTACTGGAAAGATGCCTTCCGTAGACGGTTTCAGTATGCATCTTAGCATTTCCTCATTATTTTGGTGAAAGGGAAGACACCTAATAGGCAAAGTAAGGATATACTTAAAGATGTAGGAAAGCATGGAACTTCAAAGATAATAAACAAGCAATCCAATTGATAGACATGTCCAAATTTGAATGCATAAAAATGAATGTTGTGTGTACAGGAGTAAGATTTTATATAAAAGTGCATCATAAGCAAAGTCTTTACAAGGCCTGTTGTTAAATATCTTAATCTAGACTGTTCACAAAAGTAGACAGTTCCAAAATTATTTTCAGCCTTTAAAGTACATCCCTCTCAAATCTGAACTTATGCATCATACAAGTGGATACAGAGCTACATTTGTTCATCGTACCTTTACCAAATTAATACTCAAACAATCCTCAGAGGAGACATCATTATCTTCATGTCACAAATGAGGTGAGTGAGGCTAAAGAGGTCAAGTGACTGATCTGAGACAATTAATGGTGTAGCTGGATTTCAAATCCATTCCATTTCTTCCTCTTCTGAAGCTTTTAAGGGCTCCATGTATTAAAAGCTACACTGTTGGCATCACAAGGGGTTAGGATACATTCACACTCCATGTTTGATGTTTGTTAAGTGCTGGAAAGGGTAATGGAAAAGGTATGCTGCAGCACATCCACATTGCTTTGGAAGGATCATATTAGCTTGGATGTTTGACATGAACGTCCTCAGTGATCTATCAGTATTGTTTATTTATTTGACCAAAAAATATTATATAAATTGTGTCCTTATCAAAATTAGAGAATTTTGTTTGTTTGATCAGCCTAAAAGCACAGTGTTACCATTATCAACTATAATTGTACAAACTTGTATTCTTTCTGAAATATAAGTGTTAACATCTTATGGATCTTTGATAGTCACTCTGATATCTTCATACTTGTCGTTAGCATGCATTCATCCTGGCATCCATCCTACTTCTCCCTTATCCCACCCTCAATTCTCTCCTCCATCCTCCTGCATTCTTCCCCTTATCAAATAGCCTTTCTTCCAGTTTAGTTCATCTTTTTCTGTTTTTCAGATTTTTCTTGTGAGAGAAAACATGTACTCTGTGTGTGGATTGTTTCACTTTACATGATGCCCTCTGGTTTTGTTCATTGTCCTCAAAATGTATAATTACATTCTTCTTTTTTATTACACACACACACACACACACACACACACACACACACACACACACACGACACATTCTCTTTGTCCATTCATTGTGGAAAGATTCCTAAGTTGATTTCAGACCTTGTTTATTTTTTAGCTCTACAATAAATAATGGCAATTTCATTTCCTGCAGATACAGACCAAGGGGAATGATCACTCTGATGCCATTTAACATTTCTTTCCCCTTACTTTTCTTCATTCCTTTCCCTTCTTCCTTCTTTTTATTCTGTTTCTTGCTTGTTTTATTTCAATATCTTGTTTTATTCTTTCCTATTTTAATGGTAAAGGACTTAAAATATAAGGATTTGTATGACGCCCAATAGCACAAGCATATGATTACAATTCAAGGGTTTACCTGGGATATAAAGTGAGTTCAAGGCTGTCCCGGGGCTTTTCCCAAACTGCAAAACAAAGGGGGATGGGAATATAAGTCAGTGACAGACTCCTTGCCTAACAAATGTAAGAGCCTGGGTTTGATGCCAAGTGGTGAAAAAAATTACTCAACTTTGTTATATATGGAATAAATTACAAGGAATAAAACAATTGGAGAGTCATAAATTTTACTCTTTGTGCCTTAGAATACATTGTGGTGGTGTATTCATTTCAAATGGCAAAACACCCTCCCATTTTATTTGTCAAATTCATCTTGAGTGGAGCAGATGTAACTTGCATGTACACTGGCTTTCTCATTTGAAATGTTCTCTCAGGGAAGCCATCCCTAGAGTCTCCCTGATATACTTTGATTGTCTCTACACGTCTCCCTCACTGGAGCTTTCAAAGATACAACAATTAAATGATGGTCTCAGAGTTGTTTGCTCAAACGCTCCCCCTGTAGTCTGAAATCAATATGTTGGCAGGGATTGCCAATGGTGGCCATCTGATACATCACTACAAACTGGATGTCAGGCAAAGTGCTGAATTATAACAGATGGAAAATTAGCATTTATTCACTCAAATTGATTCATATGTTTAGTTCTTAGCCTTATGGATAAATAAGTTTCAGTTCTTCCAATAGTTTGCTGCTTGGAGAACTTAAAATGTCAACAAGTGACACTCAATTTGAAAGCTAATAATTTTTTTAATTTTTTTAATTAAGAAATTTTTTATTCATTTTACATACCAACCACAGATTTCCCCCCCCCCTTTTACCTCCTCCTCCCCCCAGCCTTCTCCCCTCAAATCACTCCCCATTCCTTCCTCCAAAAAGATAAGGCCTCCCATGGGAGTCAGCAAAGCCTGGTACATTCAATAGAGGTAGGACCAAGCCCCTCTCCCTGCATCAAGGCTGTGCAAAGTGTCCCACCATAGGTAATGGGCTCCAAAAAGCCAGCTCATGCACCAGGGATGGATCCTGATCCTACTTCCAGGGGACTCCTTAAGCAGACTAAGCTACACAACTGTCTCACTTATACAGAGGGCCTGGTCCAGTCCCATAGAGGCTCCACAGCTGTTGCTCTAAATTTCATGAGTTCCCACTAGCTTGATTTGGTTGTATCTGTGATCTTGATGCCCCTTGCTCATAGAATCCCTCTTCCCTGTCTTTGACTGGACTCTGGAGCTCAGCCTGGTGCTTGGTTGTGGATCTCTGTATCTGCTTCCATCAGTTACTGGATGAAGACTCTATGATGACAGTTAGGGTATTCGCCGATCTTATTACTGGGTAAGTCAGCTCAGGCACTCTCTCCACTATTACTAGTAGTCTAAGCTGGGGTCATAAGTGGATACTAGATACAAACCAAATGATAACCAGACTACAACCCACAGTTCCAGAGAAACTAGCTAACAAGGACCCTAAGAGGGATGCATGGATCACCCTAGGAAGGGGAAATAGATAACATCTCCATGAGTAAACTTGGAGTGAGGGGGGCAATGGAGGGTAGGGGATGGGGGATGAGAACATAAGGGAATGGGATGATCAAGCTGGAACAGAGATGGAGTGGGAGAGCAATGAAAGAGATACCTTGATAGAGGGAGACATCATGGGGATGGTGAGAAAGCTAGTACTAGAGAAGTTCCCAGGAATCCACAAAGATGACCCCAGCTAATAGTTTTCTTAGAAACCTATGGTAGATGTCACTTGTCTGAAAAACACACTCATGTGTGCCTTCCAGTGAGTAACAGAGGCAAATTAACATGTGTGAAACATTAGTAAAATGCACAGCAATGTTGGTAACCTCCTTTATCCATCTCACATTTTAACTGTCTCTGCACTGAAGAATCCACAGTTTATTGTTCTGAGAAACAATGTTTAATATCTAACATTGCAAAGATATTCTCAGCCTCCAGAGCATGTGGATATGTCACATCTGTTGGCAGGCACTACAGCTTAGGCAATACAGATACTGCTTTTTCTTGCCTGCAAACCCCAACATACATATACACACACATGCAATTCAGTTCCATTTCTTAAAGCTTATGTTCCTAATAATGATACTGTATTCATGATTATAATTTCCTCCAGCACATGGACTCCTTAAATAGTTGATCTAGAATCTCATATCTTGGATAAATTCATTCCCAGAATATATGATAGTGTATATATTAAATATCTACACATTTTGTACTCTCAGAAGTAAGAGAACTGAAATGTAAAACTAAGTACTTCAATGTTAAGATAATTAGTACCAGTATCATCACCAGGGCTAGTTTTTTTTTGCTGTTGTTCAAAGGCTAAGCTTTTTTTTTTTTTTTTTTTTTTTTAATTGAGATTGCTGCTCTGGTGTGGGTTTCCTTATTCTTAGTGAGGAAGTTCTGCTTTAAGAAAAAAATGTGTAATTACCTTTTTTTCTTTCTTTTTTACATTTCTGTAACTGAAATGTAAAATGTAGCTGTCAAAGTTGTTAGAAACTAGAAGTGATTAATTTAGGTTATATTTTAAAAGGGGCCAGCACTTTTCCAGTAGATATCAGCAATATCACAGAAAAAAATTGTCTATTGAATGCCAAGTGCACTGTGAACCAAACTGGTTGGCACAGCCCTAAATCATGAGAGCCTTTACATTACTGTGAGACTAACTTAAGGTGAAAGCAAATTGTTTTCAATATTTGAGAAAACCTTGAACACACAGATGTTTAACAGCACAATTTAACTTCCAGAAACACTCCATGACTCTCAGAAGGCTTCCCCTTGGACCAGAGTTGTAGAGAAGCATTAGTGCTTTCTTTCTGTGTAGAATTTTGTGTAAAGTAACAAGAACTGACATATGAGCAGCAAAAACACAGTGGCTTAAGAAGAGCATGGAGATTTCTGAAAGATGAGCAGGAATGCAAGGCCATGTAAATGGTAGTCAGATGTGCAAATATGTGTGTGAAACACTTGCACCTCTACTCACTTGGGTTCTATTGAGACTCATCAAGAAGGCAGAAAACATGGGGATGGAGAGATGGCTCTGTAGATAAGAGGACTGACCTTTCTTCCAGAGGGTCCAGGTGTGATTCCCAACACCCACATGGCATCTCACAATCATCTGTAACTCCAGTTCCAGGGGGAGCATATGCCATCTTCCAGCTTCAGAAATGCATGTGGTACATAGACATACATGCAGGCAAAACATCCATACACATAAAATAATAAATTTTTTTGAAAAAAAAAAAACCATCATTACAACTCTAAAGTAAGACTCCCAACTAAATACTCCCTCCTGGGAGGATATGTGTCATTGTTATTGTTCTGAATGCATTTCTTTTCCTATTGGGGTAAAATTGATGTCCATATTCAGTGGTCTGGGGGCTTTTGAAGGTGAAAGAACTCATATCTCTTCCAGTACAATATCCCTGTCATTGGAGGACATGAATATTTGTGTCAAGATAGTTGTAACAAGATCTTTTAGGAAGAGTGATCATTTATGCCAGGTGCTGTTTTTGACATTTTATCTGCCTAACAGAAGAAAGTAAAAAACAGGCTACCTAGCACATCAGACCACCCTCAGCTTCCCACACATTATCTACTTCATAGAAGGCTGCAATCGAGAAATTGTATAGCCAATGATTATTTAGAAAATCATAGTGATAGTTAGTATTTGCATATATTAAATAAGGTGTTCCAAGGACAAAATAAATGACCTTCTCCAGAAAATACTTCACTGTTGATTGTATGCTAATAAATTTGCACCAGGTGAATCTTCTCAAATGTAATTTGAGTGCGAGTTCCTGAGCTCCAAATGGAGCACCTAGGGATGAACTCTGGGGATCAACCCAATTCTGAGAACTCAGGCCACAGGTAATTTACAATTCATAGCTGTTTCCCTTGGTTTGAGTGAGATCTAGAATACAGATGATTTCTTTGGAAGGTCTCACAGTGGGCATCTTGGCACTTGGTGAACAATACCACATTTCATTTAGCCCAGCAGGCCTAAATGAGTACTCACTGTCAAATGGCATAGAAAACCTCCACCCCAAAGTAACTAATAACTCATTTCTGCTTGGTGTTCTCATCAGCAGTGGCTTTGTATAATTAGAGTTTGACTTTCTTCCCAAAGCCTCCATAGTTTGACTCAGAGATTGGCATTTAAAGGACTTACATTGGACTAACAGGAAGGGAGGGAGTAGGGAAGCAAGGAAGAGAGAGAGGAGAGGAGAGAGAGAAGAGGAATTGGTTCAGCAGGGATAATTGGAAGTGGGATTTGAGTGAGCCTACCTGGTTACAGTTTAATAGCTATATGACCCTGAACAGGTGGCTACCTTCTCTGAACACTCATTTTTATCATCAAGGAACAAGAATAATAACATTGATTATTGAGAACTGTTGGAATAATTATGTTTGCTTTTCTAAATCTCTGATACCTGCATAGTATGTGACCATGGAGGTTTGAATTTTGGTGAATACTTGGTCCTCAGTGGGTGGCACTATCAGGAGAAGGTTTAGGAGGTGTGACCTTGTGGGAAGAAGTGTGTCACTGGAGGTGGACTTTGATAGCTTTGAAGCTCTCACCATTTTCTTGTTCCTTCCTCTGCTTCCTACTCCTGGCTGCAGCCTGCTGTCAGGTGTCATGCCTTTCTACCATGACTGATTCCTCGCCCTCTGACACCATAGGGCCAAATAGTCTCTTTCTTCTATAAGGTAACTCGGTCTTGGTGTTTTATCAGCAATAGAAAAGTGACTACAACAGGGACCAGCAAATGGGAGTCACAGATGCTGTGACTGATATACAGCTAGACAAAAGGGGTTTACATAAACTCAAACCTCTTTCTTGAGTTTGCCAGAAACTGCAGAAGTTCCCATGCTTATATTCAAAAATATAATTAAGGCAAAAACTTGATTTTCATTTAGGCCTTTCAAGTTTAGGGAAAGCATTTCCACTAGACCCAAAGTCCTGACGAGTCCTTTCCTTAGGAACTGCAAATAGGAACAGAGAAGGAAATGCAAATTTTGCGCTGATGCTGAACTTAAAATCTTAAGTTCTAGGTTTACTAAATGTATTTTCCATCTCGTACGAGTCCAGTGGCAAAGAGAGTGACAGGGTATCATACTTCTACCCCTAGGGAGTGTGCTGCATGGGGAGCTGGGCAGAAAAGTGGACAGGTTTTGGAATGATCACTGAGGTTTAAAGTTTGAGTCTGACAATGTCACTCACTAACTGTGATCTTACATACATTAGTTCATGACAGTAAAGCTGAGATTTCCCCCTGTGCAGTGTAAAGCTTTTAGAAGGATTAAGAAGGGTCAAGATTCTGGAAGTATTTTTAAGGTAACATATTGTAAAAAATGAGATGCTATTTTCTTTATTTTATTGAAATATAGTGTTGTCTCATATAATATATCCTGATTACAGTTTCTCCTCCTAGTTCCTCCTCACCTCCCATCCCATCTGAATCCACCCCCTTTCTGTCTCTCATTTGAAAACAAACAGGCTTCTAAGTTATAAACTAAAACAAAACAAAAACTAACATCGGACTAGTACAAAACAAACAGAAGGAAGAGCCCAAGAAGAAGACAAAAAAACATGCAAATTGTTTTTGTTTATACACTCAGAAAGCCCATAAAGATACTAAACTGAAAGTCACAATGTATGCCCAAAGGACCTGTAGGGTAAAAAGTGAGAAAATAAATAAATTAAAGGAAATAAATATTTTTTTAATTTTATAATTTAATTTAATTTTACATATCAGCCACGAATTCCCCTGTCCTCCTTCCTTCCGCCCCCCCCCACCCTCCCCAAGCCCACCCCCCATTCCCATCTCCTCCAGGGCAAGGACTCCCCTGGGGATTCAGATTAGCCTGGTAGATTCAGTCAAGGCAGGTCCAGTCCTCTCCTCCTTTCGCCCAGGCTAAGCAAAGTGTCCCTAGTGAGACAGTTGATTAGCTCCAAGTGAGACAGTTGATTAGCTTGAACTGTTTGGGAAAATAAATATTTTCAAATGTTAAAAAAATCCTAGACATGAAATTATAACATTATAAGATAAGGAACCTCCAAAGATGCCATTGAGGTTGTTTTCTATTGGACATCTACTGCTGGGCATGCAGCCTATCCTGAAGTGTAGTGTGTCCCCAGTGACACTCCCTTAGAGAAAACTAAATTTTCATTTGCAAGTGGTTATCAATTGAGATTACTTCTGTTTTAGGAATGGGGACATGTGTCCACTTCTCCTTTCAGCTCTAGGACCCCATCTGGTGCAGATCCATGCAGGCCTTGTGCAAGCTGCCTCAGTCTCTATGAGATCATATGTGTGTCAATCTTGTTGATTTAGATGGCCTTGTTTTCTTGGTGTCCTCCCTCTCCTCTGGTTGTTTTACTCTTTTCCCCTCCTCATCTGCAGAGCTCCCTGAGCACTGAGGGGAGTGATTTGATGGAGACATCCTATTTAGGAATGAGTGTTCCAAGGTCTCTCACTTTCTGCATAATGTCTAGCTGCGGGGTCTCTGTATTTGTTCTCATCTGCTGCAGCAGGAAGCTTCTCTGCTGATGGCTGAGCAAGACACTGATAGATGAGTATAATACAATCACGTGAGGAGTCATTTTATTGCTATGTTCTTTTAGTAGAACAGTAGTATTTTGTTTTATCCTAGGTCCCTGGGCTATCTACTTCCAGGTTTTGGGTCATCCATGCAGTATCAGGTATGGATTCCATCTCATGGAATTGGGCCTTAAGTTAATCCAGATGTTAGTTGGTTACTCCTTTCAAATTTTGTACCGTCATTGCACTCGTATTCTTTCAGACAGAACACCTTTGTAGATCAAATGATTTCTGGTTGGGTAAGTGTTTACCTTTCTCTTTTGGTAGCATGCAGAGTACCTTCCTGTACTAAAGATGCTAAAATGTAGGGGTGAAGGCTCTATGTCAACACCAGCTTGACTTCTTTATGTTCAACAAGTTGTTTAGGTGTTGTCTTCAGTAATGGGGCCTTGGCATCAGTTTGTGGAGAGCAACCTAGAGTCTTAGCAACAGCCAGATTTGTTTGAGGATTCCCATGGGACCCCTTTTGCCAACAATTCAATTGGATGTAACCCATTCCCGGTACTGGAAGCTTCATTTAGTAATGAGAGATGACCGGTTGGGATTCTGTCTACTGGATTATTTGGTGATTTCATTTGGATTACCTTCCTAAAATATATTTAGGAATACAAATATTTTAGGAAGATTCTACTCTTGTTAGGTTTCCATACTACCCCTCAAATGGCCTTTAATTTTAGCTATGTCTTCCCACATTAATTCCTTCATCCCCATCTTTCCTCCCTCTCCCCACTTGATCCTCCTGCCCCTCCATCCATAATTGTCTGTTCTATTTCCCTTTTCCAGGGAGAGCTGTCTGCTCCCCAAGCCCAGCCCCCCAGTCCCTTATCTTATACCTAACCTCTGTGGTTCTACAGGTTGTAGCTTGGTTATTATTAACTTAACAACTAATATACACATATAAGCAAATACATACCATATTTGTCTTTCTTGGTCTGGGTTAACTCACTCAGGATGATTTTTTTCTAGTTCCATTCATTTACCTGCAAATTTCATGATTTCATCTTTTTAAATTGGTGAGTAATATTCCATTGTGTAAATGTTCCACAATGGCTTTATCTATTAATCTGTTGAGGGACATCTAGATTGTTTCCATTTTCTGGCTGTTATGAAAAAAGAAGCAATGAACATGGTTGACCAAATATCTCTGTAATAGAATGAAATGTGCTTTGGGTATATGCCCAAGAGTGGTGTAACTGGATCTTGAGGGAGATCGATTCCCATCTTCCTTCAGTACTGCTACACTGATTTCAATAGTGGCTGTATAAGTTTGTAACCCCAGCAATGGATGAGTGTTCACCTTGCTTCACATCCTTCCTAGCATGAGCTGTCATTTTTTTTATTGATCTTAGCCATTTGGATGGGTATAAGATTCAAACATCAAAGTAGTTTTGATTTGCATTTCTGTAATGACTAAGGATAGTTAATATTTCTTTGTTTCTCAGACATTTGAATTTCCTCATTTGAGAATTCTGTTTAGATAAGTACCCCATTTTTAAATTGAGTTACTTGTTTTCTTGTATACTAGTTTTTTTTGTTTTAGTTCTTTATATACTTTGGATATTAGCCCTCTTAGAAGTTTCACACTAATTTCATTGCATGACTCAGGTACAGTCCGCACCTAGGCTTTATTGAAGGTTCTAGTCCTCATTAATGGTGAGTCATGAGAGAATTATAGAACCATTCTGTACATTTTCAGATTATAAACTAGAATCCTTTCCATAATATAGAGTTACCAGGATCAAACAAATGCTTTGCCCAAGACTCTAGGTGTTCAATAAACAACAGATGTGTTCTTGGTGATTTTGTTACTTATCACTTGTCCCAGGGCAACACCTTCCTCAAAATAGAAGTTGAGAAGACAAGTTTGGGACCAATATAGAACACTGATATTCAGTTGAATTTGGCTGACCTTTATTGATGATCTGTTCATGAACATTGCAGAATTTTTAAATAGCATCCTGTCGACCTCACAAGTAGAATGGGGAGGGGTTTTGAAACTGGTGTGTGAGTGGATAGGTAGGTAGTTAGACAGACAGATAGTAGATTATCGAGCATTATGATGTACCAGACATTATGTTAAGTACTCTCCAGAAATTGACTCATGTTATCCTTATATGAGGTAAGAAATTTCTTCTTTTATAAATGAAGAAACTGAAATTCATGGAGTTTATGTGACTTGCTCAGATTTATGATCTGATATGATCAGACTTGGGAGTGAACCTAGAAGTCTGTATCTAGAGTTCCTGTCTCATCAATAATGAATGAGAAAAAAAATAAGTGCATAAATGTTGTACAAAGCTTTGTCACAGTGCACAAAATCACATACAGGTGTTAGAAGAAAATGCCACCAGAAGTCAAATATTTATAGCTCAATGAAAATTTGTTCAACCTGTATGTAGACACAACAAAAATCTGTCATGGAAGATGAGCAGGTCCTCATCCCTACCTTTGAATAGATGATTGAAATAGGATATGATGATGATTGTGGAGGACAGTCATTCACCATAATATCATAGTAGTCTGTGTGGCAAACGTTATTGAAAGAATGAAAATTGATGATAGCAGACAAAAATTTTACAATATCATATTTTAACCACCTTGCAAAGTTGAATCCACATTTCTTAAGTCATAATGAAAACAATGATTAAGCTTAAACATGTTGACAGAGTATCATTGTCAGGTATCTCTGCTATTTACAACTTGGTATGATGTCATAATGAAAACTGAAAGTTGTAATAATG
>CABHPR010145770.1:19815-38094 GCA_902168415.1 Peromyscus melanophrys | reverse complement strand
TACAACTTGGTATGATGTCATAATGAAAACTGAAAGTTGTAATAATGATAATACAGCTACATCAGAATAACAGCATGTGTCCTGAATGGAAGTACAGTGTTTTCTAAGTACAGTTCAATGGCAGGCTTTACTAATAGATAAAAATTATACTATAGGGAGAAAGTGGAAAGGAGATTCTAAGTATAAAAAGAAAATATGACCCTGGCTCCTCAGTAGTTTGCAGTGAGGTAGTAAAGACAAATTTGCCTATATATGAAATTCACCTTACTGGGGCAAGTTCAATAGCAGGGGAGACCCCACATCTTGTCTCTGTATATGTCATTTCATTCCTGTGTGCATTTGTGTATTTAATACCTCTACTCTCACTAGGATTTTTTCTGTCTATCGTTTCACATCACACAGTATGAAATAGGCACTCACTAAATACATACTAAATCAAATGAATACACCCAAAAGCAAAAATCATGTGGAACCACCAAGGAGATGATTAATTAAATGTAAATTTGAAAAACAGTGGCCACAGCAAGGCCAATTGGGTCTAATTTTGTTAAACTGTTCCATCTCCGAGGAGAGGAACTTATTTAGCTGGAGGAGGGCCTGTCATTTCTGCTAATCCATGCCTCTGCCTTTAGGCCAATCTACAGATGAATTACCTCTGACAAGTCAGGGTCTGCCTTATTTTTAACCCAGAAAGTTTTTATAAAGCATTTCTGTAGATTCAGAGACCATCCATTACAAATAATACCTCTGGAAATACTAAAAGCTTATAAAATTACTTTAAGGAAAGCCTGGCTCCAGCTTCTGGTTCGCTCCCTTATTCTGTTTGTGACAACTTAGAAATCCAGGAACTCTGCTTCAAGTGGGGGAGGGGGGGTCTCAGATGCTGCTCAACTTTCGTTATAATAAATACCTGAGATAATTAATCAACAAAGGGGAATGGTTTCTTTTGGCTAGCAGTTTGGGAAGTTCCAGTCCATGTTCATTTGACCCGGTATCTTTGAGCCCATGGTAAGACAGCATATCACAGCACAGGGTAGATTATGCCCGCTCCGCCTCTAACTATGTCCCACCCCTTAAAAATTTCACCTCCAATATTATCATTCTGGAAGTTGTAGTTGTAGTTGTGTGTATATTGAGAATTAGATCCAACAGCCTAGAAACTACTCCAATGTTCATCAGTGGATGGATAGTATTTGTCTATGTAACTATGTATCTCTGTTTATATCTATTTGCCTATGTATTAATATTTATCTCTATCCACCCTATACATCTAAACTATCTACCATATTCCATCACAACACATGCACACACATACAAAAGGAATAATATTTAACCGTAAAGCAGAAGGAAATCCTATTTTTAACATAGGTGACTCAAGGACATTCTACAGAATGGAATGAGCCAGTTACAGAAGGAGAAATACTGCATGCACATCAAGTGTAAGGAATATATGAGGAGTTTAATTCACAGAAACAGAAAATAGAATGGTGGTTGCCAGCAGCTAGGAGTAGGAAGAAGACTTTGGAGTGATGATTTAATGGCTCAGAAATTTTCTCAGTTTTTAATTTTTAAAAACTACATACGTGTATACTATGTATCTTAATTATAACCACCCCTCACTTCCTTCTATGAAGGCCTCCAGGAGTTTTCATCACATCTTCCTACCAAGTTCACGTCCTCCTTTTATAAATTTTTATTTATTTAATTTTTAAACCACTCAGTTCAATTAGTGCTGCCCATATGTGGTTGCGTATGTGATCATCCACTGGGGAAAGGGGAACCTACCAATGACCACACTGGTAAAGAAAAGAGATACCCCTACCCACAACAACCATCAATAACCAATAGCTTCTTGGCTGGGGGAAATTGCTTCTTCTAGATAAAACAGCTTCCTGACTCAGGAAACCACTCCCTCCCTTGCTGGCATTTCAGCTGGCTTGATCTCGTGCTGGTCATGTATGTGTGAGTAGCTATAGCTGCTGTGAGTTCCTGTGTGTAACACCCATGTAGTGACCAGAGGACAGAATGTCACTGCGCTCCTCCCATCCTCCAGTTCTTCCTGTCCCTCCTGTCCCTTCTTCAGTGATGTTCCTTAAGACTTGACGGGGGCAGGGGCAGTGATTGATATAGATACCAGAGGACTCAGAGTTACTTATTCTTGGGGCTTTGAACAGGTATAGACCTCTGCATCAACTGCTACCTTCCCCAGTAGGGAGCTTCTCTGGCCAAGGCTGGTAGCAGCACCAACTGATGGACTGATGCAGAATTGTAATGATTCAAGGCAAATAGATTTTAGGGATTTTTTTACACAATCTTGCTTGTACTTGTCAGAACTTTGTTCTACATTGATCAGTTTCAGGGGATTGGTATCATGCACATTTACCATAATTTTTATAAATATTGCTATAAACAGTAATTTTTACATTTTTAAACATTGTGGTTTGATTGTTACGAGGTACGGGCAGCCTCTCCATGTCTTTTACCTCTCTTATACCCACATTGAAGCTCCTGTGAATTGCCATTTATTTTATATTATATCTTCTTGGGAAGACCTATGGTTTTAATACAGTCTGAGATTCTTTCCCTACTTAACTGTTGATTCTGTTCTCTTGCAGCAAGCACTTAGCTGTTTTGTAATTAATATTTTTATTTCTCGTATGGAGAGAGTGCCTGAAAGAAATTTCATCTGGAAAAAAAATTCTGCATAATATTTTAGTACATTTCAATTTATTTAGTGATTCATTTGTGCTGTTTATTTTTATTAAACAAACCAGGCCAGGATATTAGTTTTGAACTCTTGCTTTAAGACTATGGCTTGTTATACAGAGTCAATGCCAGGTCACAGAGAGTTCAATAAGATATATCTCATCAGGCATTACCCAGTTCGTCTTCTGCCCAAGTTAAATCACAATGATAAGTAGGATGTGCGCTCAAACATTGCTAATTCCTGTTTCACCAGAATTTCATGTCATCTCATGGTTATTACATCTGTCCAATTACAAATGATCAAATTGGATTATTGTTAATTAGTGGGTCTGTCTCATAGTACAGAGGTCTCCTTGGGTGTATTTATCTGTTTAAATGGTCTGTCTTCAGATACAGAAAGCCAAATGTTCTGTTTGAAGAGAAAAAAAAATCTTTGGTGAAAAGAAGAGGGCTGAAGATGAAAATTAGTTTACACATACTAAAGTGAAATAATGATTTAAATATAGTCTTGGTAGGCTTTTGACAAAAGTTTGCTGTGATCTTAAGTCTCTTTGAGGGAAAGTAACATTGACTATGCAACATAGGCTACTTACTTATCTACTAAGAAATGACATACTGAGCTTATGAAAACGGATATCCCATGGCCTTTTTGATGAGAAGAAGCAGCTTATTTGAAAAATCTCTACATAGCAGATTTAGAATTCTATGATGATTTATAACACCTTAATAGTGCCCGTCCAGGAAACCCTCAGTCTGGCTGCATACTGTGCACACCATTACAGAACTGTGATGGATGCACATTGACTTACTCTATGCAGATTAATTCTGATCCTTGAGATGAAAATGAATGAGAATGGAGCATGTCTTTCCTACACATGCCAATGGGCCTTTGAGTGATGATACCTGCCCGAACCACCAGAGAAACAGCTATGGTTATATTAGATCAAAGGGATCCATAGTTTTCAGTCCCCAACATTGTCATTTGGGAGTGATGGTATTGCCATATTGTGTTGAGTGCCAGTGTAAAGCCATGCATCATGGTGACACCAGAAAGGTCTGAAGGACTCTGGGACTTTATATGACCCAGAAGTTCTTTCAGGTGTTAGTTATCTCTTGATCCAGAATAAAGACAATAGGTTGTGGAGTGGGAAGGGATTTCTTATTTGTTCCCCCCTTGAGTACCCTGTAGTGATCTGTTTGCCTCAGTTGTAATGTCCTCTTATATTGGTTTTGCCTCATTGGTTCTCTTTCAGAAGGAAAATGAAGTTATTATTATCTCTACCCAGTAGTTCCAATCATTGTCATCCTCCTCCTCTTCCCTCTCCTCCTCTTCCTCCTCCTTTTCTTCTTCATTAAATAAGCATCTATATAAAGAGTACCATTTCCAATCTAGTGCCAAAATCTAAAAGGAATGCCTATCTCTGGAACTTTACTGACTTAAGTATCACTATAAATATTTACTTATCTCTTTCATTTCTTTACTCGTGTGTGTGTGTGTGTGTGTGTGCACATGTGTGTATGCATGAGCATGTGAGCACACATCACTCAAAAATAAAACAAAAGGACAAAAAAATTGCTTACTGTGTGCTGGGTAGTATGTTCGGTGCTTAGGAAAATGGTTAGTAATAGACCAAGAGCTTCTCCTTTATTTATTTTATTGTGTGTATAGGGTGTTCTTTGTTTTACTTTTTATATTTGGTAATGATATGTAGGGATGTTTAGACTTTAACTCATTATGTAGCCCAGACTTGCCTTGAGATATCTACAATCCCTCTTCTTCAGCCATCTGAGTGCTAAGTGACAAGTGTGTGTCTTTATTAGTGTGTGTGTGTGTGTGTGTGTGTGTGTGTGTGTGTGTGTGTAGTTATTTAAGGGTGGGCTGGTATAAGCACCCATATGTATACATACTCTGGAGATCAGGAGGAGGACCTGATATATCACTCTCTACCTCATTCCTTTGAGACAGGGTCTCTTACAGAATCTGTCACTATGCTAAATATAAATCAGGCTCCAGGGAGCCTATATCAGTCTCTGTCCCACATGGCACTGAGGTTACAGTACATGACCACACCCAGCTTAGCAAAGCTATTTTGAATGCCTTCTCTACTAGACTTGCTACTACTCATTAGACCCTTGTGTAGAACCTGGGAAAGAATCATTATATGGAAGTGTGTGTGGATAGGTCTCTGCTCCCTCCAGGGTTTAAATCTAGCAATGATTTACCAAGGGTCCTTGTATAGAAATGAGCAGGTTAATGGTTCTGGAACCTGCAGTATGAAGTGTCAAGTGAGGCAGAAATAGGTGTGTACTGTCCCAGAACCTCATTAGTCCACTGGAAAAGAAGGTCTGATGACATTCAGTTGTTTATGACTAAACTAGTTAGAGAAAAGGACTGTGGCTTTTTTTAGTTGTTTTTCCTAGCTAGATGACAACTTACTTTTCTTTTTTTTCATTTTTCTTTATTAAGAAATTTTCTACTCACTCCACATGCTATCCACAGACCCCCTCCCCCATCCTCCCACCCCCCAGCCCTATTTCCCAAGCCACCCCACATCCCACATCCCCCAAATCGAGGTCTCCCATGGGGAGTCAGCGAAGCCCAGCACACTGGAGGATGTGCAGAGATGACTGGCCACACTAGTGGAAGCCCATAAACTGTGGACTGGTGGCTGTGGAGCCCCCATGGGACTGGACTAGGCCCTCTGGATATGGAAGACGGTTGTTTGGCTTGAACTGTTTGGGGGGCACACCGGCAGGGAGATCGGGATCTGTTCCTGGTCTATGGGTAGACTTCTGGAATCTGGTGCCTGTGGTGTGACACCTTGCACAGCCTTGGTGCAGTGGGAAGGGGCTTGGACCTGCCTAGACAACTTACTTTTCAATCAAAGCAATGTTTCTTTTCTTTAGAAACATGTAAAAGGCATGGACAGTCTGGTCAAAGATTTGGAAATTCACAAAGGTAATATGACTTCTAGTGTGGCTGTATTTAGCCTTTCCCTTTACTGAAAATACTATGAACATGTTTGGCAAACATACTGAAATTGAAATTCAGGCATGTCCTCTTTAGAAAGAAATGCTTTAAATTGGATATACCTCACTCATTTTTAGTGAAATATTTTGAAAATTATGTCTTAGAAAACCAGACTGTGAATGGCAGGGTTGAGTACATCCTTTAGTTTCAAATGCAGGCTCTCTTTGTGGTGAATGAATTTGTTGTGGTAAAGTATTTGGAAGTAAACCCTCAGAATAATTTGGGGTGAGGAAAAATACTGTTTTAAAATAAACCAACCTATCAATCTTTGAATCTTTAAAGTCATCATATTTTGAAAGAAATAGAATTAATAATTGTTCATAGTACAAAGAACATGTACTTGCATTATAGCATGTAGTCATGATTTAAAGTAAATTAAATTCAAAATTTAAAGGATGCCAGTGTAACACTGGTAAGAGTGTAACACTGTGACCATGACCTTTTTTTTTTCAAAATTAATTGATACTTTAGGGGGTTAATATTGAAACTCTGATTTCGTTATTTCCTGATTTAGTCCATGTCTTGGCAACTGGATAAGTGATTCCCAGAAATGGTGAACATTTCCTTTCCAGGTTAACTTTCCCATCACTTCATCCTGCTTATGCTACGGTGTTTCTGCCTGGATGCATCATTTCTCCAAAGGTCCTCCTATTCTGATAAAAAAAAAAAAAAAAGTTCTCTTTCCTGAGACCTGTATTTCTTGTGTGGATCGGGGAGGGCAGGGAGTGAAAATGCCAAATTGTAAGGAGTATTCGCTACTGTGAGGCTCCATCCAAAAAGGGCTTGTAACAAAGTGTACAGTCTTGTAGCCCAGCTGTGTGGAGCATTGATTGCTTCTGCCTAGAGCAGGGATACTGTCAAGTTGCTCTGTGAGTTGAGTCATCTATTGACAAAGAGCTACCAGCCCGCAGATAATGCTGTGCAGAGCTGCTCTCGCTGCTCCCTCTGCTCCCACGATGAACCGCTTATAGCAGCTGTCAAAGATACTGAGGCATCCACAGGGAAAAAAGACTTTTACAACTGCCTGGAAGAAAGGGGTGTGAGGGAGAAAGCCTTTCTATGCAGAGCTGACCAAAGAAAAGGGTAGGCATCAGTGCAGTATGAATGCATACCTCACCAAGCAACCCAGCTGCAGCCGGGGGTCCGATGGCATGGAATCCGGCAGGAGTGCGCCCACTCTCATCAGGGATGCCCACTGTGCCTGTGGCTGGCAGAGGAACGCTCAGGGGCTCGGGTACAGTTCTCAAACTATGCCCTCCTCAGGACCTGGGGGCCCTTCTTCAAACAGGACCAAGCTGGTCACCTTGTGGGACAGTGTACGGAAAAGCCCCCACAAGACCAGCACCAAAGGCAAGGGGAATTGTGGGGAGCGTTGTGCCTGCCCACATGGTTGGTTCAGCCCTGCACAGGTGAGCTTTTGCTTTGTGACTTTCGTTCTGTGTTGTAAGAAAGTTGTGCTTAAGGTCAGAGTGGCTTGAAAACTTTGCTGAGTCCTCCTCAATGACTGGGTTTGTCTGCTTGGAAAAATGTTAGGCCAAAAAAAAAAGTGTTCTAGTTTCACACGTGTTTGTGGTTTTACACTTCTGGGCAGCGGGTAGAAATCCAGGGATGCTGTGAGTGGGTGTCGGTGACTTTTTTTCCAGCTCACATTCTCAAATTCTCACATGATTTTTAGGATTCTGTAACAGGGTCTGTTAGCATCCCTCTACTCCTAACCACAGTTCACTTTTCTCTTCAGCCTCTTTTTAAAATTATTATTATTATTTTAAGGAATAGAAAGAAAATGAATTTTATTCAGACACTTCCAAATATGATAAAAATAAAAGAACATTTATTTTTCCATCAAAGGAGAGACTAGAAACTTGATGTGTTTTATTCTGGTTTTACTCTTATGATACTATGTGTCTTTGCAACTATGAGGGAGAAAATTTGTTTCTACCACATAATTCACTGTACAAATGAAAAGACTAATTGGAAGCAAGAGGGAGGGTGATTCCACTTAGAATAAAAGAGGGACATTTAACCATGGGGAAGCAATAAGGTCATTTATATTAGGACTACAACTGTTTGTCTTACAATGCCTTTCTGAATATATGCACATTTATTTAATTTGATTCCAAAATTTCTTTTGCCCTCGAACTACTAGCCTTTTACCAGATATAAATTGGACTTATTTTTGATTTTCTGCTTTCAGCAAAAGGCAGGGCAGGGGGCAACTTCCTGCAAATGCTAAAAATATGAATAAAATGCACCTGTAGACATTATCATAATCACAGAGCAGAGATTATTCTTAAATATGCACTGAAAAGAAAAAGCTGTGTTGCGGGGGGGAAATTTTCAGTTTCAGCATTTTTAATACAATTGAGAAGTGAATATTGATCATGAATAAAACGTTATGATCTAAGAGATGTAGAGAGAGTTTTAATCTCGATAATAGTTTTTCTTAAGTACTTCCAAGAATGCCATATATCACTAATTTTTAGCAGTATGGTTATGTATTCATGGCCAAGCATATGGCTTTTTGATTCATTGGTACGGAATTAGAAGCTTTACTTAGAAAGACAGAATCTCAGATCATGTTTTATCAATTAGTTCAGCTTTAGATGGAATTTGGTGTTTGGAAATGTAGGCAAATTTTAAAATTAATATGAACTCCAAACTGAATAAGGAGTCTTGACAATTGTGATGATTCTGTGTGCTCATTGATAAAACATTGGTTTAATGTTCTTTAACCTATAACTATGTGTAAGGTGCGTTAACTTCTCCCAAGAAGACAAAACTTACTCAACAAAATATACCTTATAATTTTTGCACAGAGAAACCGAATTTGGTTTATCATTCAAATCTTTTTTGTTCGAAGTAATATGCTTTTAGTTCCATAAATGATAACTTCCCAAACCTAAATCTTTAATACTACCCTGCAATAACAACATAACAAAAATATTAATAAATGTTCCAGCCAAGGGAAACTTCTTTCTTTCTTCCTTGTTAACCAAGTCAGCTTCCTTCTTGCCTGAAATTTATAACCAGTTAATACTTTAAGGGATTGAACCAGACCCTGCACTGATAATTATGGGGCCAGTGACACACGAGAAGGCAATAAATTGAAGCAGCCCCAATCTCCTTTACTCCTTAGCATATACATTTCTAGGCATTTTCTTGTCACTCACATGTACTTTTTTATTGGCTAGAATAGTGAGCCTCAATTTTGGAGTTATTATCCCATATCGTTTAAGCTTTTCAATGTTATGACAGTCTTTCCTCACCAGAATTTTCCTTTCTACTCTTTCTTATCTCTGACCTGCAAAATCCTATGTTAGACTTATTGGTCTATCTTACCCTTTTCAGACCATCCAAGTAGATGATGAGGAATAACTTTAACTTTTTTAAAAATAACTTTAACTTTCTCATTGATATATATATATATATATATATATATAGACACACACAAAAACTTAAAATGTTCATGTAAATATCCCTAATACTTAGCTATTTGTCTATCTTGTATATGTGAATGCTATATCATGCATATATTTTCATATATAAATATAGAATATTCATGTATAAATGTATGCAGCTTTATATGCATGGAAATTAACATTCTATGTCATTCTTAGCTTATCACTGGGAAAAATATTAGCTTACTTTCCAAAGAATGCTTCATTCTCTTCACTTGAAATGTTTCTTCATTTATTTCCCTTATCACTTAGCAAATGAAATATGCTGAAATATAAACATATGCAAGTCCATGTCTTGATTCATTCATATGTAAATTTGTAGCACTTAACCAATATTTTAATTATATAGATATGTCTCATCACTCAGAGTCTGTGTACTATCACAAACACAAGAATGTGCATGTCTGTGCATGCAAATGTCTGTTAAATCTAAGTTTGTTTTGAGAGTTTTCTAACACTGTTTTACCCTTTAATTTCACAAACAGGTTGTAAAATGTTCTAATACCAAGAGTGGCTGCTAATGACACTAAAAGTAATCTTTGTAAAACAAAAAGCAAAAGGGCTGTGCACATTTTAGAATAGCCCAGTGACCCACCTGTGGTTTAGAAGGGGCCTGAAGAATCTTAGTGTTTGGGATCTGAGAACTTGTTCTCACAGATATTTATTTACTGTATTGCATGGAAATGAGTAGTGTGATTTCTGGCTGCTATAATTGAAGGCTATAGTAATTATTTGACTTCCTCTCAAGGCTCTTTGCCAAACTGCCATCATTTGGTGCGCTGAGAACTAACAGAACTGTCATTATGTTGCTCCTTAGATGGTCTAAAAAGTAGCTCTATCTCTTCTTGAATAAGTTTTCATTCCATTTGAATCTGTATAGTTAATAAAACCATAATAATGGGTAATAAAAATGGGAAATTGTAGCATCCAGATGTGAGTTATGTAATGTGTCTACAATATTAGGGTTGGCCTTGGAAGGAAACATACCTGTCATTCTTTATGTGGCATTCCTTCCTACTTCAGGCTGAAATAGGGAGTCAAAACAGAACCATGGAAGCTTGGTGATCACAGTCCTATATATTTGTTCTCATTAGTTCATCATTCATTGTTTATTCAGCTACAATATACTGCTTGCCTATGATATAGCACCCTGTCACACCCTGTCACTATTATAGGAAACAAAGTAGACTACTGCTGCTCTAGAGCCCATATCCTTTCGCAGTCTATGCATTTGGCTATTAGATCATGACCTAAAGTTTCTAAGGAATGTGGCAGTTCCCATGGTATTCATCTAGGGTACAGAGGGTCTGCAGAAGAGTAAGATGGTGCTTCTTTTTGTCACTAGGGTTTCCATTTTGTAAAATGGTGATTCAAAATAGTGCCTACTTCCTTGGGCTATGGTGAGGAATGATTAGCATTGTGCATATAAATCACTTCTTACAGTGTTTTCACCTAGCAAAATCTGAATGAATATTGTGAATGTGAAAATAACACTACAATCAATGCAGCTTTTATAACAGTATTTTGCCTTATCTCATTTCCTTTACGTACTAGGAAGAGAATGCACAAATTGGTAACGGATCTATAGAGGTGGTATTACTTGGACTAAGTTGGATTGAATCTTAACAAAACTAAATATGTTTGCTAAGTTGGTAAAAAGAAGTAAACCTTTTGAATTAATTTTTTTTCTTTGAAAATTACTCTTGCTTCCCACTGTCCTCTAACCCCCATCCTTTCTACAAACCACTTCTCAACATTCATATTGTTTGTTGTTGTTTTGTGATCCAAGTTAAACTGAGGCTAACTGGGTGAACATGGTGCTCCATTGGAACACCAGTAGGTATACCGCTGAAGACAATGACTCCCACTTTGCCCACATCTTCCAGTTGCCAATGGATCAAAAGAAAGAAATAGGACCCCGTGAGTTCCTCACCCATCCCTATTGATTGTCAATAGGCTAGTCTTTTAAAGGTCTATTGTAGGTAACCAACACATTTTGAGAAATATAAATAGAAAAGAATTCATACAGCATCCTTGTGCCTATGTTGAACCCACATAGATTTGCCCACCTAGAACCCTGGGCCTGGCAGGGCAGGTTTATCAGCACAGGAAAATGGGGTGAGGTATGGGGCCCGGGACTAGTTAATTCCTGGTGGGCCTGGATAATTACCCCTGAGTACATGCTCTGCCACTTTCTGTATATTGAGCCTCGGAACCAATGACCACTTCTAGACCTAAATTTCTGAAGTCTTGCTGTTTTTCTTGCTAAGACTCAAAATCTCCTTCAGTTCTGTCTCACCCAGGTTTCTCCTGCTGTGATAAAACACCATGACAAAAAGCAACTTGGGGAGAAAAGGGTTTATTTCATCTTATAAGCTTATAGTCCGTCATGAAGGAAAGTCCAGGCTTGAGGCAGGAACTGAAGCAGAGGCCATGGGAGAATGCTTCTCAATGGGGATTGCTTTCGTATATTCCCCAGGACCACTTGCTCAGGGATGTCATCACCCACAGTGGGTTGGACACTCCCATGTCAATCATTAATCAAGAAAATATCCCAAGGACTTCCTATAGGCTGATCTTATGGAGGCATTTTTTCAACTGATGTTCCCTCCCCCCTCTCAGATGATTCTAGTTTGTGTCAAGCTCACAAAAAAAAAAAAGAAAGAAAAAAAAAAAGAAAAAAAAAAAACTAGCCAGGCAACTACTACTATCCATTCACTTTGCAAACTGGTATCCATAAGTTAATGAAAAGCGTTCTGGAAAGAGTTTACACTTCAGTTCCAGACAATCTTTAATTTGGACTTACAGGCTCTGTGTGATCTCCTTTGCTTAATGTCCATAAGTCTCGTTTTTCTCTTCTGTAAAATGCCAGATGAGCAAGTCATGTTGCAGAGAAATGAAATAAGAATTGAATACAACTTCTCTAAATACCCCAGCGTGGCACCTGGAGCCTAATTGTTCAGCACATGGTATTTATTACTACCCATGATATCAAACTTTTATGTTTTCTTAACCTGAAGTACTTACTACCTTCCTGCATTATGCCCTTTAATTAGAATTTTTATGGCTCCCCTTTAATGCTGAAGGTTAAGCTAGGCAATTGTCCAGAAACTTTTGGCATAGGTCTGTACCACTGAGGTGACATTTTGTCCTTCATGTTCTCAGAAATTTAAAACTGTGCACACAGAGAGAAAGAAAGAAAGACAGAGACAGAGAGAGGTGGGGGAGGAGAGGAGGAGAGATCTAATAGGATTATATTGATGAAGACTCATTCCCATGGCCGTACATTCAAAAATTAAGAAAAATTAGATTTTTCAACTACTTCCTTTCAGGGGGGGCCTGCATTTGAATTATTTAGTCAAGCTCTGTCAATCTAGATGTCCCTCAACAATCCTCTGATAGTAACCAAAAAATGAGCAGTTTGCAACAACATTGAATGGACTTTTTAATCCAAGAAGTAAGACTTCCTGACACTGAATATCAGCTTCAGCTTATTCCATATCAGAAAATCTCAAAGCTTCTTATAGCTCTTTGCCTTCTCTGAACGATCCCCTTACTAACCAAAGGGAATGAGGCTTTTTAAAAAAAAAATTCTGGGAAACACCAGGCACTCTGGGGAAGGGAAATACAAGTCAAGGAAGAATTAAAGTTCCTGTGGCAGGCTTGAAGCCACTCAGCACCCCTGCTACCCACATCACTGGGTGCTGACATCAGCAGAGCTCTCTTTACAGAGGAGAACAAGGAGAAATTCAGCACAGAGGGCAGGATGGAGAAGAGCAAAGGTTTCATGGTGTCTCCTGAGTACTCCTGATTCTGGGTGGATAAGACACTGGCGTAGAGCTGGGCGGTGGTGGCACATGCCTTTAATCCCAGAACTTGGGAGGCAGAGGCAGGTGGATCTCTGTGAGTTTGAGGCCAGCCTGGCTACGGAGTGAGTTCCAGGAAAGGCACAAAGCTACACGGAGAAACCCTGTCTCAAAAAACCAAAAACGTCGTGTAAAGTTAAGTAAAAAGACACTGAAGTAGGAGCCTTACCATACTTAGTCTTCCCTTTAACACTGACAAAGCCCTACTCTAGTCCCTATATGAAGCTATATAAACTGCAGCTGAGAGTAACTTGGACACAGTCACATTACCAAAAAGAGTGGAACTGGTTTCAACTACATGTGTGTTTGGCTCACATATTCTTGCTACTCTATCTGACAGGAGCACTTGTTGTCAGCCCTGGAAGGTAGACTGCAACCACTGACCTTCACCATACACACTATAGACCTCAATAAATGCCCAATTTACCAAACATCTCCATAAAGGTTTAGAGTAATGCACATATTTAGGAGGACTTGCTTCCAATTGTAGAAGCCTAATTTCTTTTCTTTTGCATTATTTCTTTGTCTCAGGAATCCTTAGTGATGTCTTTGCAGACCCTTGCCCTGACTCATCAGGGTGAAGAACAGTACTAAGTTGAAGTGTTGAAAGCTATGAGCATCAACACCACAACGAGATATGAGATACCCTAACCTCATTAATTTGTGCTATTCGCAAGTTGTGTTAGGTCTACAATGTGTATGGTAAGGAGTGGCGAACAACCTGTCAAAATGTAAAAGCAATGTAGAAGTCTGTGGTGATGTTGTTTTTAGTCCCCACACACTATCTCACATTGCCCAGTATTTGTGAATCTCACACATTTGTTCTATCTGTCTATACCTGAAAGTAGGTAGAGAACCAAAGGCTGATACTCAAATGTCTCCATGGTCTACTTTACTCTTTCTTGTGTTCCTTGATGTGTTGCTGTCAATCATTTGGTGTTCTTCACTGTGATTATGCTGCATTCCAGTCCTTTAAATTCTCAACTGCATCTAGATGCTCTATGATGATGTCAGAACTTCATGACCACCTAACAGATTTTCCAAATGAGAGACTGAAGCCTAGAAATATTAATAGACTTGCTCAAGGTCATTTAGTTTGTGGCAGACTTAGTTTGGCCTGGGTTCCTAACTCAGAATTGAATTATCTTTTTACTGTTCCAAGACACTCTCCTTCTCAGCCCTCTGCACTCATCTTCATGGGGATTTCTGCCAGAAAAGTTATTAGGCATGCAAGGTATTGGGAATTGAACAAAAAATATTAATACACAAACCTAATTTTTACTTAGAAATAAGACCAACAGTCCTGAAAAAATAGAAGAACCACTAGAAAACATTATTTATTGTGCTAGTTTTTATTTGTTTGTTTAGTTTGGTTAGGTTTTCTGGGATATAGTTTTGCTGGCCTAGAACACATGGCAGGCTGCTTGTATCATACTCCTGAGTAATGAAATTATAGGCATGTACCACCAGTTCTGGCTTAGGAAACATTTCATATGCAAGAAGATGCTTTTGTGTTGATAATGATTGGGATGTTAGACTGGCATTTAGAAACAGGAGACCAGGGATGCTAGATGCACTAAAGTATACAGAGCAATCCTGTGCAGCAATAAATACCAGTAGGTCCTTCATTCTGTACATTGATACAGATTATCCAAATAACAATTACCTAAACCTAAAATAAAGCTTAGTTTTGTGAACAAATGCAAAATGTTCTTGAAAATGCTTATTTGTCATTGAATCTTCTAGAAGGACAGACCCTGTGTATATCAAGGGACCTTTGTACTTAATCCTATTGTATTTATCAAGAGTTGTTTACCATTTTGGAAGACTCTAGACTTATGTTGATCCTGTTTCAGGTAGTAGCATTCTTAATACACCTCCTCAGTATTGATCTTGACTTGTAGGCTTCATCAGCTGGTATATAACTGAACAGATTTGAGCCTTCTTCAAGGAAATCTAGATCCATCTTTAGTTTGTTTTACTTTTATGTTTTATTTTATTAGCTGGCAGGTAATAAATATGTGCATTTGGGATGTGCAATGTGATCTTTAAATGTGTGTGTACATTGTGGTGTGGGCTGGAAGTGAATTAGTATAACCATCATTCCTTTCTTTCTGGGAAGAACATTTAAAAGTATCTCTTTTAGATATTTTGAAATATGCTGTACAGTATCATTAACTAGAGTTACCAGCGCTCAAGGAAGTAAAATGTGACCAAAGGATATGTAATTAGTTGTTTTTAATTAGGAGGAACATGAAATTCAGGAGTTCATCAAATTTCATTAACAAATAATTTTAAAATACTTCATTCCAGTAAAAGATATATGGTGTAATATTTCATTGACGCCTCTTATTTTAAATGTTTCTGTTTTTTCTTTCCTCATTATCATTTTTTAATCACCATCACCATCATTTTAAGCATATGTTTCTGCACCCAGCAAATAGCTTATATACTTTTTGCTCTGTAGATCAGGGAATCAAACCCAGAGCCTCACGCATGTAGACAACTGTGCCATCTCTGAACTTATTTCTTCTGATCATTTGATTGTTACTCTGGTTTGACTGCAGGTCTTATCTGCACTTAACTGCCCTATCACCCCTGAAGGTGTTAGATTTATTCATTTTTAACTATTTATTTTTATTAATGTGTGTGTGGACAAGGAGAGTTCCTTGGAGGCCAGAAGAATTTTGGAAAAAGCAGCAGGTTCTCTTAACTGCTAAGCCACCTCTCCAGGTTTAGATTTATTTCATATCTATCTATCAGTGCCCATTTTCAATCAAGGAATTGAATTTTGAAGTACTAGAAATCAGAGGTATTGCCTTTATAGGATAGGGGATTTTATGCATGGATAGATAGAAAACAAATAAATTAAAACAAGCAAACATGCATACATGTATACATACATACATACATACATACATACATACATACATACATACATATAGAATAAGTGTTAGCCAGTTAGGAAACTGCTCCTCTGGCATGTCCTTATTTATTTTAATTAATTTTAACTGAACATAAAATCATAAAAGCTATGCACTTTGTGGGTACAATGGTCTGCTAATGCATGTATATATGACATTATGGCCAATTCCAGGTTAACATATATCTCCTTAACTATAAGCTTCATGTAAAACATTTTTTTAATCCTGAGACAAAGCTTAAAAATAAGACCTATTTTTGCAAGAATATGACATTTTTATTTTTTCTACCTCAATTATCTCCAATTTTCTGTTAGATCTACACATCAAATTATTTCCTTTAATATTTCATCACACATCTCTTATTATTTATTTCTCACATTAATTCATAACTAGAATTCCTTCTATGTCTGCTCTTACATATTTCTGGGCTTTTTAAGGAAATGGCATCTTGTTATTCCATTTAAATCCATATTTATCCATTATAAGAACATGTAAGCATTTGACTCTTTTAATATATCATCTAATATAATTGAGTCTTCCTGCTGAAAAAGCAGTACTTTAAATGGTGGCCTTTCTTTTTATTTCTCCTTTTTACTTCAGCTGTTGCACTTTGTAAAAACTTGTATGTAGGTACCTGTATTATCTACAAATGTCATTTCACATGAAGATACGAAGGAATTATATTTATTATGTAATGGAAACATTAGCCCCTATAAGAACAGGACCACTGGTTCAGATATTCAAAACTGGTGAGTGTGTTTAACTTACTCTTCAAATATTCCAGAAGTCAGCAAAGTGAAGCCTGCAGATCAAGGCCAGTCTGCTCACTGTCTTTGTATAGACTGCGAATTAAGAAAAATGTATATATTTTAAAAGCTAAAGACGTCAAAGGAATATTGTACCAAACATGACAGCTATATGAAATCACTTTGTGTTATCTGTAAATTAATTTTATTCAATCACCCAGGCATAGCTCTTTGGGTGTTGTAACAGCAGAGTTCAACAGTTGCAGCAAAGACCCTAAAGCCTTCAAGTACTTAAATAATAATGACCTAACACTTCACAGAAAACTCTTAACTTCTTCCTGGGCCAGCTCATTTCCATTTTCTGCTGGTGTATGGTCCCCTTCTGCCTAACAAAATCTATCCATTTTTAAGGTATGGTTCGAGCCTGTCTTCCTCTTCAATCCTTTTAGCTCTCAAAATTTCTTAATGTGGAATCCTGTATTACTAGAGTGTTACCTTATCCTGTGGCTAGTTGGTTCTCCACTTACAAAATGTGAGATTTCTCATATTCCCTAGTTGTATAGTTGTACCTTTGCAACAATTCTTCTAATAACATTATAGTGAATACATCTCTATATATACTATTTGTAGCTATATTGTCTACCTATATAGAAGCATATTCACATTAATGTGTGTTTTGTTTTGTCTTGAGTCAGATTCCTTTTCTGTTCCATGGTGCTTTTCAAATATTGGAATTACTATTCAAAAAACAGTTTCAGCTATCCAATTAGGCTGTACAGTCTCAGTGAAAAAGGTAGAATACTGTACTTTGAAAGCACAATCGTAAAAGCAAACTTATTTGACTTAATATTGTTGAATGTAGGAGTCAGTCCTCTGCAAGATTGAGATAATGTCACAAAATATAATCTTATATTTAGTTTTTTTTAGATTCTGATGTAGATTCTCTAATGACTTTTCTCCATAATTTTTGTGGCTAAATATAAATGCTCAGAGAACTATAATTAGCATCACCACATTGAAAACCCATGAATGAACACATTCTCGTGCTCTTTATGCTTTATCGTGACAGCCGGTGGTTTCATTAGTGGTGGACATCGATTACAGTAGCCTTAATGTAGATATGTTATATTTACTTGTCCATGACTTAATTATTCACCAGACCCCATTTTATTTGTCTGTTGGTTGTGCTTGCATAGTGACCTGTCATTTCTTTGCTCTATTTCACCTATTTTCTATTACACTAGTTCATGTCCTTAATTGAAGTGCTTTTTGTATTCAGCCTCCAATTTCACTTAACTTACCAAGTAAAAATTAAAACTAAGTGAATACTGATATAGTTTTAGTTTAAAAAAGACATTTTACTACTTTAAAATAATTTTATTTTTCACTGTTAGAGAAAAAACACACAAACTGACAGTAAATATACTAGGAGCTAAAGATAGTAAAAACTCAAAATCATCTGTATGTCACCTAAAGTTTACCATTATTAACATTTTATCTTCATAATCCTCTCTCTCTCTCTCTCTCTCTCTCTCTCTCTCTCTCTCT